>JAULBS010146275.1:0-12405 GCA_032355785.1 Symmetromphalus regularis | reverse complement strand
TGAGGACACTCCACCAAAATATGACGCACCGTCAGTCTACACTGACAGTGCTCACACTGAGGTGGAGGGTCCTTGTTCAAAATAAAAATATGCGTTAAATATGTATGGCCAATACGGGATAACTTCATCCCTAACACTAACAGCAGTTAGTAGACGAATCGCACTCTGTAGCGGATCCTGGGGGTCCAACCACCCCCCCGCTTCTTGTATTTAAAGGGGGGTCCACCCTTCCCCCACCTTTTCTCGTCTTTAAAATACTTTTTAAAACGATTTTGCGAGTGGAAGGACGTAAAAATTAACAATTTTTCCCTCAGTCCTATTCATCGCATTTGGACCCCCCTTTCAGAAAATCACATTTGGACCCCCCCTTTGAGCAATTCTGCATCCGCGCCTGTCACGATGTATATGTACAGAAATATTCTTTGTAACTGTATCTGCAAATTTTGCTCATTTGGTGGATTTGTTTAACACTCAAGTTAAAGACTAACGTTTAGCAGACCGACTTATTTCGCATACGTTTTGCCGGCGTTGCCATCACATCTATTATTCCATGATGATTCTGCGTAACGAGCAAGAACTTCTTAGTTCTGACATCCTTATGTCAATAGGCAGCAAAGGATTTTTACATGTACTATTCCAATGATTGAATAGCACAAATCAGCTGTGGACTACTCGGCCAGTGTAAGTGGTGTACACCTACCCATGCATCGACTGAGATTCGATCCCAGAATCTTCCAGGCGTGAGTAACCACTAAACCACAGGGATCAGTAGCTAGGTTTGCCGCTACTATTCACTTTAAATCTGCTTTTTAATGCTACCGATGCGTGGTGTATGGCGTGCAATAATCGGTGTGTATGATTCAGGCATGGCACCTTTCCACGAAATCGCGGAATTCCGCGAAAAGCAAAAATAATAATAAAAATAATAAACAAACAAAAAACAAAGAAAAAAAGAAGAAAAAATGCGTTGCTTCTTATGTGAATGCGTGTAGTGTCAGTGCCTCTGGCTAAGAGAGAGGAAGAGGAAGTGTGTATAGCTTCCGCACAAGCGCAGTCATCATCGTCTATGCATGGCGCATGCGAATTTTTATTTAACATCTAATTTCTGCAAGTTGTCCGCCATTTTGGATCTATAAATAATGTAATGGGGAATCCCTTAGTCGTGCATCATAATCAGCATGTAGTGTTCTCGCGCGTAGTGTGAATGATTTGACACTCGATTTTGTCGATTGATGTTGATTCTGCTCTGAAATAACGCCTTAGCCTGGACACTCAGTAGCGGTTCCAGAGGGGCAGGGGGTTTGGACACCCCGTTTTCTCATATTTTTATTTATTTTTAAAAACACTTTTTGAGTGGAAGGACGTTAAAATTGACCATTGTTTCCTCGGTCCTATTCACTCATCACATTTGGAACCCACCTTTCAGAAATCCTGCATCAACGCCTGAAACTTAGCTGTGGTAGGTAAAGCATGAAATGCTTACCTGAGTTACAAGTTCTTAGCCTACGTCATGCCTAAAATGCCAAAGGCTAAATCATGAAATAGGCTAAATAAAATAAAGGCCCCTTTCCAAAGTTGCTCCGAGGAACAGTCAAAACGTATACAATCTTTGTGTACAAGTTCACTACAAACCAGCACTGACTGCATAGTACATTTTTGTCCCTCTGAGCGACTTTCCAGTGGCATGAAAAGGGGCCAATTGTAAGCCTTGGAATCAGAATTGGGTTTCATCCACATGATCTATGTAGGCCTACCCACCCAGGGCTCCTGCTGAGGAGATATTTTCATTGTTTTGCTAATAATACCTCCATGGACTAAACTACCGGTATAGTGTTGTGTGACCATATGGGTACAAGCGGTATAAATCCCCCAGTAAAACTACCCACCACCCCCCAACTAAAACTCCTCTGGTAAAAATTCGCCCAGTATACCTACCCCCTTTTTACTGGAGGGTCTTTTATCAAAGGCTAAGAACTTGTAGCCCAGATAAGCATTTGATGCTTTACCTACCACAGCTACGTTTCAGGTGCAGATGCAGGATTTCTGAAAGGGATTGTTCAAATGTGATGAGTGAATAGGACTGAGAGAGAGAAAAAAAGTTAATTTTCAAGTCCTTCCACATGGAAAACGTTAAAAAAAAAGTTTTTATTAAAACGTGAGAAGGGGTTCGGAACCACCTGGACACATCTCTGGATCCGTTACTGAGTTTCAGAGCAGAATCAACATCAATCGACAAAATCGAGTGTCAGATCGTTCACATTACGCACTCGAACACTACATGCATATGATGCACGACTAAGGAATTCCCCATTACATTATTTATAGATCCAAAATGGCGGGCAACTTGCAGAAATTAGATGTGAAATAAAAATTCGCATGGCGCATGGTGGTGCATAAGCTATTCTACTTCTCATCATGAGGGGCGACACCATACCACGAAAACTATTTTTAGTCCCTACCATGCCTGATAATTTCAAAAACATTATGGTATGTGTAATTTGTATTTTATGTTCCGTTCCAACCAGTGGTCCACAACTGATTCATCAAAGCCGTGGTATATGCTGTCCTATTTGTTGGACGATGCAAATAAAAGACCCCTTGTTACTTATCGGAAAGAGTAGCCTATCTGGCGGAAGCGGGGTTTGCAGTAAAGAAATATGTCAGAATGACCATATGTTTGAATACTAGATGGTGAGATAAAAATCGTTAAATAAAACACACTTTACTTTTTGTATTTTGAAAACGCATCAACTAATATGAAGTAAAGAAAAATGTTGCGTTTTCATAGTGTTTTGGTATACATGTGAACATTGGCATTCAAAGGGGATTTTGGTTTGCTTCATATGTCTTTCAGTCATGTTGTTTTATAACCGCACGCGTTAAGACTTTATCCTTTAATACAGAAGCTCTACATGTCCTGTTTTTTTCTTGTTTGGAACACATAATATTGTGACATTAACCCAATCGATAGCGAGTAGTAGAAATTAATTGTTTCCCTCAGATAGCCTAAAGTTGTTTCTGTGACATATCCAATGTGTCAAACCGGACGGACCGGCTGCCTGGAGGATGACAATCACAGCAATTGTTTTACAGACAGCGCGATTCCAAGCGTTCACGTCGCCCACGTCTGCTCGCTCGAGACAAGACAGACTCCCAACAGGTTTTTTAAATTATCTAAACCGTTCAGACTACCAGACAGACAAGGAAAGGAATGTTATTATAGCTCAAACCGAATTTTAGTCATGGCACTATTACATTCATTTGTCTGCATCTGGCATATCAAACATGTCAAACATTTATTATTTTGTTTGAAGCCATATTTTTTTTTATCATAACCCTTATCTGTACTTAGTGGTAAATGTGCATGTATTTATTTACATCGAGTATATGTTAAACATTTGTTATCTTGCTTAAAGCCCTATTTTTGATCATAACCCTTATCTATAATTAGTGATAAATGTACATTCATTTGTCTACATCGGGCATAATAATGTCAAACATTTGTTATCTTGCTTAAAGTTGTATCTTTGATCATAACCCTTATCTGTACTTAGTGGTAAATGTACATTTATTTGTCTACATCTGATATATGTTGAAGATTTGTTATTTTGCTTTAAATGTACATTCATTTGTCTACATCGGATATATGTCAAACATTTGTTATCTTGCTTAAAGTTGAATCTTTGATCATAACCCTTATCTGTAGTTAGTAGTAAATGTGCATTTATTTGTCTACATTGGGTCTATGTCAAACATTTGTTATTGTCTTATTTTTGATCATAACCCTTATCTGTACTTAGTGATAACTGTCCAGAAAATGTGACACATCCTATTCTGCGTGTTTGCGCGAAGATTTATTCAGAACAGGATTTATTTCATATTTCTGTAAATTATAAAAGAATTAGTTGGTATATACAATAACCAGAGACAGGATAGCATAAACGAAGACTTTAATAAATCTGTTATGAACCACTGGTGCTCATTTACCCATTGACCCTTGCGGAGCACTCACTCTGAGTTGGAGTCCATATCGAGATTAATTATCTCATGCCTGACTGAGAGGTGATCCCAGAATCTACCAGACAAGAGTCCAATAGCATAACAACTGCAAAACCGCAACCGGTTTCCGGCATCTGAGTTACATACCCTGAACACCAGTTTGAAATAATTTGCAAAATATAGGGGTCAAAACATGGACCCCCAACGTAAAAAATGTGTATCTTAATAGCAATTTTAGTAGATCTGATAACAGGAATACTACCTTAAATGGTTATACAAGCATGAAATTTGATATGAATGATCTCATTGGGTCATTCTTCAAATTGAACCAGTCTGCGATAGGAAATTCTAATATGGCTGTCATTTTCCAAGATGGCTGCCATATTATCCAACAAAAGTCCATTTTCGACATATATTTTGATAGTGTTTTCTCATTTAAGTGATGTCGATGCCAGTTTTATATATTTAAGGGTATTCTGCATTATCATAGCTTTCATTTGACATCAAAATCAGCCACCTAGCATTAAAACATAACGAGATATCATATTTTGAATATTACCAGGTATATCAAATATTGCTATTGCAATGCATGTTATTACAGACATTGTCCGTGGGCCAAATCGAGTCTTCATGCACACACACCATATAATCTTTCATGAATGATACGATTTTTTTCCGTCCGTTAAAAGCTGACTATTTTGTAGCAAATTAGTCATCTTTTTATCATGGCAATAGTAATATTTGATATACCTGGTAATGTTTAAAATATGATATCTCGTTATGTTTTAATGCTATGTGGCTGATTTTGGTGTCAAATGAAAGGTATGGTAATGCAGAATACCCTTAAATATATAAAACTGGCATCGGCATCACTTAAATGAGATAAAGCTATCAAAATATATGTCGAAAATGGACTTTTTGTTTGATAATTTGGCAGCCATCTTGGAAAATGACAGCCATATTGGAATTTCCAATTGCTGACTGGTTCAATTTGAAGAATGACCCAATGAGATCACTCTTCAAATTTCATGCTTGTATAACCATTTAAGATAGTATTCCTATTATCAGATCTACTTACATAGCTATTAAAAGATGCACATTTTTCAGGTAGGGAGGAGGGGGTCCATGTTTTGACCCCTATATTTTGCAAAGGCCGCACCAGATCCCTGATTACCAAACTTTTTTTGTGTACATATATGATAAGGAATGAAAAAATACTAGTCTTCACAATGATGGCTTCGGGTGGCACTTAGTTCATTCTGAAGCCGGTCTCTATGTGGCAGTAGCAGATTATTTTCTCTAAAGACCATGAGTTGCCAAACACCATGTGTCTGATACCTGAAAACACAGTGCTGGGATGTCATTAAACAACCAATCCTTTCCTTTCCTGTTTTTGTTTAATGACACCACTAGAGCACTTTGATTTGATAATCATCAGCTATTTGATTATTGTCACAGTAGAGTCAGCCAGCCTCAAATGTGTTTTGAAGAACTGTCTTAAGCTTGAGAATCCGATGTCCTACAACTGGATCACTAACGCAGACTTCCTTTCCTGTTTAAAGTGTATTAATTTCTTGTCCCAAACTTATTTATGGCTTTAAAACCAATTTTATATTACAGACCTGTCAATGTGCTTTTTGACAAAAAAAAGGAATAAAAATAAAAGTCAATTTTGGTATATTTTTATTTAAATTTTACGAATGACCACATTAAAACTAATATTTGTCAGATAGAATAAAAACAGTTTTAAGAATGTATCTATTTTACCAAAGACTGCAAGGCAAACAAGCATACCAAATGCATCTGATATCTAGAAAAGATTTTCTGCAAGTTGAAACAAGCCATAATGGTAACTTGGAAACTACTTCAAAAATTTGTAGAGTGAATATTTTTTTTTTTAAACCTAACCATAAAAAATCCTAATTAGATACGACTTCAGCAACCACATGACTTTTTGTAGGAATTTTGGACCCAAATCACCTACAAGTCATACATTTTATGAGGGTGACTTTGTTGGAATTTAGAAAGAATAGATATTATCTATTAACAACACCCCAGCACATTGTTTATTTAAAAGCTATTAGATGTCAAACACATGTGGTATTTATGACTCTTGGTTTGGTGCTATTTAGATAATTCACTACAATCTCTGCCAGAACAAATACCAGATATATAAGCAACAACAAAACAGAAACTAGAGTTATGGTTCTTTTAATAAATAAATCTTCTAAGTATCCATGTCCAATGAACTGGATTTAAAAAATATTTTGTGTGTACTTCTTTCTTCCAACAGTCATAAATCAAAGTAGTATCTTGAAATGATTTTGTTGTATTTCAAAAGTGGGCATTCATAGCCTGGTTTGAACACCAAACACTAATTACAGTTATAAAAGACAATCATACAGTAGAAAATCAAACATTAAAACACCCAAGTTTTAAATAAACATCTTGCCCACCTTACGTTTAGATGTTTTTAAAATAAAATATAAAAGTTGTTAGGTGTTAGTAATAAAGAGGCCATGTTTAAATTTTTTTCCTTAGTATTCTTAGGTAACTTCAATAAAAAAAATAAACGAAAAGATGGGCAAAACAAATAGAATGGTATCCTTTATGTTGAACCATCCAAAACTTACTTGAAACCTACATATCCAGTTCAATATAACAAGATATCTTCCTTTCAGATTCTGCCCTCTATGAACATACATAACCTATTTACAACTGTATAAAGCTAACTTCCAATGTCCAGTCTTGTAATCATTAACCGACTGATTTTAGTTAGTGAATTGCTTTAATCATGGAACAGTTGAATAGTTTAACTATTCAAGATGCTTTACTTTCATTGTCTGTGACTGTAATGTAAGAAACAACATTCACTGGATATTGTTTCGATCTTAGTAAATCTCTTCAATCATTGAACTGTTGAACATTTAATATTTCAGATGTTTTACTTTGATGGTTTGTAACTGTGATGTAAGAAGCAACATTCGCTGGATATTGTTTCAATCTTAGTAAATCTCTTCAATCATTGAACAGTTGAAAATTTAATATTCAAGATGGCTTGCTTCCAAAGTTTATGATCTAATAAGCAACATTCACCTTTTACTGTTTTAGTCTTAGTCAATCTATTGAGACACATGCCACCTGAATGGCTTAAATATCCAAGAATGCAAAGAAACTTTGCTTAGAGACACTTGTCTAATTTGGTAACCGGTTCTTTGATGGTGAGAATTTTATGGTGATGTTATTTATACATGGGTCATCCTGCACCTCTATTCAAATTCACAACACTTTATTAACAAAGCATCAAATCTTTATTTCTTCAACTATCAGAATCTGAAAAATTGTTTAACAGTTTTTGAATGTCTTCCTCATCCGAATCAGAGTAAACCTCTTTGAGTTCTTCAGTGCCAGTGTCCATGTTTTCTTCAGCATTATCTGCCCTTTTCTTTTTCAACTTTGATATGGACAAAATGAAGTCCATTGTGTATTTATTGTGGTCACAACTGGAAACAGGAAAAAATAAATTTGTATAACATAAATTAAATAAGTCACAAAAATTGGAGAATGTTATTTATGGGTGATTTTGGAACACACTTGTAATGCTCCACAACACTGAAATATAACACATCACCATGCAGAATGTGTGACTTACTTTATGGATGTCCCCTTACCAGGAGCAGGAATTAGAGTTATTTCCTTAAATGAAAAACCCAAACAATGTTTAATCAATGCTGTTTGAATAGCTTAAAAGTACAAAATATCTTTTCTCATTACGTTTTGACTATCATTAATTTTTACCACATACATCATATGTTGCCTGTTTCTTTACTTATGTACCTATTACACTGTCAGGTAACTAGCTAGCATTGCCAGAAAACCACTGTACACATGTAATATATCAAACAAATAACTTACAGCTTTCCGATATCTTCGTATTTTCTTGTGACATTTTTCTGCAGGTTTCGGAGTGTTGTCATAACTGACTGAGACCTCTGTTTCAACTTGGGACCATGTGATGTTAACAGTGTTTGAATCCATATCAGGTAGAACTCAATATGAGCTGAGGACTCAATCTGATTTGCTACAAAACTCAGCAGTTTATCAACATAATTCTCTGGTAAATTCTGACAAATCACATCAACTGAAAATTGAAATAAAAATATATAAAAAATGATAGTGATGTATTTTATTACTGGAAGAAAATTATCAATAAATTTATCAATTCATCATAGTTTGTTTCAAATGTTCACAACAAAAAGGAAAACTACTGAGGGATAAAACTGCACAATTTAATTAAATTGTGAACATGACTTTTTCCTCTCTCAATTTATAATATAAAATCTTTTTTTTTAAAGACAGAAATATTTTATGAATTTCAGGAGAAATTTTCTATCTTTGGGCATAAGAATCTTGAGTGTTACTAAGAAAAAAACTAGAACAAAAATAAACAAACCGTGCTACTTATATAGTTAAAAAAAGCTAAATCTTTAATTCATTCTTTCCCTATGCTATCAAGGCTCAAACAAAGTCTGCAGACTTCTAACACAATGTGAACTATATCCAGTTAAAAGTATCCAGACTTTGTTTAATGATATTTAACACTTATATTGTTACTGGAAGAGATTTTGTTTAGTTCCTATCTATATTTGTCAAGAAAAACTTTTATAGAACTATCCCCATACCATAACTAAACGGAATGGATTCGATAACTTCTTGAATTATGTGTTCTTCATTCAATCTGAAACTCATCAATAATGCTTTGGAGTATTCTCCCTTGGACAATGTCTTTCTGACACTAGCTGGAGTTATCTCTGTGTCCAGCTCAAATGGGTCAAACACCAAACTCTGATCAAGGGAATAAATAAGCAGACCTTCTGTGGTTGTTGCAGCCCAAGACCTTCCTACAGAAAGAAAGTAGATAGAAAGATAAATATACCAGAAAGTTAAAACAAATAAGTCTATTAACTACACAAATACTTACTGATTAGAAACCAATATAGGAAAGAAAAAGACAAGCTAAATTATTAGAGATAATTTTATCTGTTTATTTTTAACTTATCCTTCATGTTTATATCCAATTAATGTTTAAGTATGCTGTTATGGACAACATTCCCAGGACAGAGGATAATTTTATTTTTCAGAGGAAAACTGATGGCAGAACTCTCCCTTAGATTTGAGCCAGTATTAGGATTAACCCACGCTTCAAATATGATTTGTGCCAAGTACCTACCAGTATTCAAATCAACCATTGTATCAAGGCTGTAGTAAGTGATCTCCAGTATATAAATGTTAAGTCCCGGTGGCCTGTTTTCAATGGTCATGCATTTTGAATAAAAATACAAAACACATAAAATGTATCATATGTAAACAGAATGCCACGAGTTTACCTGTTGGAGAAAACTGTACAGTTGTCACTCTGACTTCAGGTTTCCAGTGTCTGGAGCTCATGTCTCCTTGCTTGACGCCTGGAAGACTGATGGACTTCCCATCATCACCTTCACCCTGATCAACTAGTGCAAGATTCCCCCATTCTGTCATTTTCCTTTTGTCTAGTAACTCCTAAAATTCATCATAAAAATTACAAGACCTTTTTTACAAATGCTAGTTTATCAACCCAAAAAATTAGAAATTCATGTGGACAAGATCAATTTAAATTAAGCTAAGCCCCTAGGCCAGTAGCTATTTTGTTCACCAAAACACATTTTTTAATATTCCAAATTCATTTATTAATGATGTTTTCTACAATATCAGTGATGCACTACTGAGTTTATGTTTATTCCTTGAACAACTTTCTTGCAAAGGTTTATTTTCTGAGGATGGGTTACAAATGTTTACATCTGAATTTCCGAGTCAATGGTTCCAGCCAATAATGATGGGGGTGTGGACTAGTGATTTTTCATGAGAACTAGAAACGTTTCTGGGCTATTAGTCCTACAGAAAGTGAAATTATTTATTAACTTCTATCCCCAAAAATGGTCTACAAGGAACACAATTTAATGCAGTCTCTACAAAACTTAGATCTTAACTAGGGTCATGTTGTCAGACATAAAATACTCTTAAAATCTAGTGTTTTAAAAAAATGAATTTGTACTGAATAGGACAAAATCAAATAGATAAAAAATTATCATTCTTGGAATTACAAACACCATTCCAAACAAAGCACTAACGATTAGAAGATGAAGGAGCCAAAGCAAACTAAGATGGAGACTGAACAACTTGGTGACAGATGTGCCCTAATAACATAAAGAAAATTATTACACACCAGCATTCCATCAAATGATAAATTACAAGAGATTTCAAATTTCTTCATCAATATCTGGTCAGCAACAGAGTAGATACAGACGTTCTTAGACCGGCCTGCAGCCAGAATACACTTGCCATCGGCACTGTAACAAATTGTGTTGAAGGCTCTGGAAAAACAATGTGTGAAAATTTAGTTTTGGTGTGCAAAATTTAAAGCACTTTCTGGCTCAATAAAATCTCAATATTTATTTACAATTATAAATTGCTATTCTGTCTGTGGGATAGTGCATATAAAAGATCCCTTGCTGCTTATTGATAAGAGTTGTTGCATTAGTGTGGTGGCAGCAGGTTTTGTCTCTTTTACTAACACTAACCTCTGTCCTGAACAGACAGCTGAGTTGTGTGCCTAGGACAGCGTGTTTGAGCCTTAATTGGATATGAACATGAAAATAAATACAACCGACCAACCTACAATGACAGGCAAGAAAGACAGAAGCATAAGTTAAAAACAATTTATTTATTAAATATTTTACATAGCAATAAGATCCCATTATGAGAGAAAACAGTTTTGTGTTTTAGAATAAGTGCTAAATTAGACAATTATTAAAGCTTATTTAGATTATAACGTATAAATTACATTAAAATTAAACCTACTTCCCAAATGAAGATTTCTTGGCAGTGATTTTATCAGTTTCTTTCCTGGATAAGCCAAGGTCACGTCGTCCTTCAATAGAACCCATCTGTACAGCAGTGTGTGGGTTCCAGAAACTGATTGTCGAGTCCAGTGTAGCCACGGCAAGTTCCTCTCCATCAGGACGGAAGGTTACAGCTAAAACTAAAATATGATTTAATTTTTTATTTATTCAAACACAGTCAAATGAAACTAGTAAATACATTGTAAAATATACACCAACAAATAATGGTTGATGAAGGTATTTGCTATATGTACAATGATTGTGATGCTGTTTCGACCAACTGAAAAGAAGTCACATTTTATTGAATAAAAAGGGGTCTTTTATATACCTACACTTTCGTAAAGAACATGATATATGTTATGTTCTTTATATGTTCATACAATTAATTTCAAGATTTCCCATATATAAATGAATGCACAATTAGCATATTGATGGTTATTGATGTGATTATGATATAAATGCCAAAAATGCAATTCCATGTTTTTTGCATTAATAATATGACACATTTATGTCAAACTACAATGCACATATGATGGGTTCTTCATTAACGTTGTATTTTATTCTATCACTCGTATTAACCTAGTAAAGCATTAATTTCATGATTTACAGTGTATATGTTCATATAGATGAACAACAGGTGCAACTATAAGCCATGTTTCATTAACTTAGCACTTCTGACAAATGAATGAACAGAAAAAACAAAACAGACACAAAATGTATAGCTATAAAAGTACTGAACATACACTTAATTTAAATCATGAAATTTGAAACAAATCTTACCATCAGTAATCAGTGACAGAGATTCTTTTGCTCCTTTTGCTTCAAACACATCCCATAATTTGACAGTTTTATCCCAGGAAGCACTAGCCAAAATGGCTGAAACAGGACTAAAAGTAAGGGAACTGATTGGTCCTTCATGTCCAGTTAAAATCTGTAATACAACAAAATTTGACTTGGATATTACAATGTTTAAAACAGACAATATTCATAAAGTTTTGCTGTAAATACTTTATATTTTCAACAAGGTTTGTTTACAAAAATCTAAGGCTACTGTGTTTTGCATGGAGGAAATTTGTCCTGAAATTTTTTGTAACTATAAGGATTTAAAAAAATATTTGGACTCTTTTTGAGCACCCATATCTGGAATAAAATACAGCAATATATATGTATTGTACTCCCAAGTATGTGGATGTTAAACAGTCTTTACTCCTAAGGGAGGTAACATCTTTAAAAAAAAAATTAAATGTACAAATATTTTATACACTGCAATTGAACATTTAATTTTATATGTCAATGTTAAACAGTCTTTACTCCTAAGGGAGGTAACACATATAAAATTAAATGTACAAATATTTTATGCACTGCAATTGAACATTTAATTTTATATGTGGATGTTAAACAGTCTTTACTCCTAAGGGAGGTAACACATATAAAATTAAATGTACAAATATTTTATGCACTGCAATTG
>JAULBS010146264.1:0-12406 GCA_032355785.1 Symmetromphalus regularis | reverse complement strand
TAGTTGAATGAAGTATTTCTATGGACAAATCACATGTTTATATTTAAAATTAATTCTTTGTTTGGAAATTAATTAGGGCAAAGGTCCATGAGAGTATGCATTTAATCTTCTAAATATATTATTTTTGCTGTGACTGTTTGTGCTGTATCGGCAGTTAGTTAATTAAAAGTTGAAATATTTTATATGATATTGATTTCAGAAGGTGATGAATAAAAATGTGGTAAAAGGTTGTTGTTTTTAAGATTTAGATTTCATCAATGATATGTTTCCATATTCAAATTAGTTTTGTGTTATTAATTTACTGTAATAATTTCTTGATTTCATGTTACAAAATATTTTGTTGGTTTTTCATTCTTGGCCTTTTCATATGGCTTTTTATTGTATTTAGTGACTTTTACATCTTTCTTCTCTTCATAATTCTTTTGATTCATTCTTTTATTTTTCATTTTATTATTAAATTATTTTTTTTCAGTCTTTATATTATTTTCTTATAACATTTTGAGGATTTGTGAAAGGGGGGATCGAAATGTGATGGGTAATGGTTAATTTTCAAGTCCTTCCACTCGTAAAAGGTAAAAAGAAAATAGGAGTGAAAGGGGGTGGAGTCCGGACTTCTGGACCCCCTGGATCAGCTACTGTCCATGTGTTTTCTTTATTTATAAATGCAGCACATGAAATTACTTTTTCTCTTATTTCTATTTATATTTTGAGAAAAAGATAATTTCTAATAAATAGAATTTCATCATTAGACCATATTTACTTGCATCTAAATGACATACTAGAACACTTTATTGAAGTTTTTCTTTATAAATCTTTCTTTTGGACTTGAAAATTAACCATTTTCCCCCAGTCCTGTTAATCCATCACATTTGGACTCCCCCCCCCCCCCCCATTTCAGAAATCCTGCATCCGCACTTGAATAGCCAATGATAAGATAAAAATCAATGTCCTCTAAAGGCATCGTTAAATTTAAAAAACTTTACTTTACATTCTCTGTTGGTTGTCAGTGAGATATTAAATTCCTTTTCTTTATTTTATTTAGTTATGTATGTACAACAATGTTATGTACATGTATGTAAAAGAATATCTGCAGACATTTAGTTATTTTCAATTATGACTCAAGACCAGGGTGGCATGGGGGAGCATTTTCTCACTGATCCCCCTCCCCCCAACAATTTGTGGCACCCTTTTTTGTGACAATATTTTCATTTATAATGTTATACTTATAGGTTCCATCCAAATGGTGCCCCTATTAAGTCTTTCACCTTCAATATTTAAATGGCTGCTATGGTGTAACAGAATATTAATTCCCCCAAATATTTGTTCCCCTAAGGGAATGAATATTGTTTCCCACTTACAAATATTTGTTTTCTCCACTATAATTTGTTTCCCACCTACGAATATTTGTTCCCCAACTATAATTTATGATGTTTAACATCCTCAAGCTACAGATAGTTACACAGTGATGAATTAAGGTAGAACAAAGAAATTGTCAACAACTATCTCTTTGATCAAGGAATCATAAAGTAAATATCAATCTATGTACCGGTACATGCAAATATTTTGTAATGATTTACACTTTTTGGGGGGGATGATTCAACATTTTCATAATTTTACTCAAGAGTACCTTTAGCTATACCTCCTTCAAATTGTTACATGTACTAATAAATTTATGATTCAATATGTAAAAAAGAAATTCACTAACTAGTGATTTCAACAATTTGCTTGAAAAAAACTGTTGAAAAATATGGGGGTAGGATAAATATTCGGAAAGGGAACAAATATTCCCAAATATTTGTTCCTAGGGGAAATGAAGATAAGTTCTGGGGGGAACAAATAATCGGAGGGAACAAATATTCTCTGACACCGGGCAGTAATTTGTGGAGGTGGGTAGATGCACCCAGTACCATCCAGTGTCAACACATCTCTGAACCAGGGCATGCAATCTCAGGGCTCTTTTCCAGATTATTTCAGAGCTTTCACTGACCTCCAAAATGTGTCTTTTGAAACATGAACTCAGACAGTGACTCTAATGTTTAGAATTTTTACTTAAATTGTATTCTATGAGTTCCAGGATTTCACAAAAACTTTCAATTGACTCCCAGTGGAGAAAGTCCAGTGAGAGCTCTGTTATTTTGAAAAATTGTTTTCCTTTTAATAAAATTAATGCAGTCTTGCATATATTCTTGTGAACAAAATTAAAAGATCACGTTTTGTATTTTTTCAGCAGATGCAACTGTGCTCCTACTTTCCATGTCTAGTTTATTCCACAAATGATATGATTGTTCAGACAATAATAAGAGAAAAATAAATCGGTAGTCGGTAGTTGTATAAATAAAACTATTTTTGTTCACAGACTAATATTTTTAGATTGGCGTTGAAAATTGTATCTTTTGAATAGTTTGCTAGACAGTTTTAATGAGGTATTTAATAGATACCGTATTTATAGATGTTTAATGAGATATTTAATAGATGCCGTTTTTATGGATAACAGAGTGTTTAACTGATATTGGAGACTGTCGCTAGTGGCCACCTAAGAAATAATAATAACAATTTTCCTTTATAGACATAGATGAAAAATAAATCCTCTAACCTCGACTGCAGGCCAGTGGATTCGGTAAACCGGACAGAGTGATGGATTTTGCTGTAATTTTTTTCTTATTTCAGAATTAGTGTCGAGGAAAAATAAAATCCTTATCTGAAAATTGAAATGTATTGGTTGCCATTTTTTAGCTTCTTTAAAGAAAATGTCCTGAGGGCAGTAATTATGAGCCAAAGACATCCGCAAATCACATGCTGGGTAAATGAAAATTGCAGTTCTGAAAAGCTGCAGTTTTTACTTTAGCCTGGAGTAAAAACGATGATGTCTTTTCCTTGTCTGCAAATCAGATTTGAAATCATTTTCTGCTGTCTTGTTTTTTAAGCATGAGATGCACAGATTAGTCGTGAGACATGACAGTGTGGCTTTGGGGCATGTGGTCATTGTGTGAACATAATCAGCCTGAAAAAAGATAAATTGGATCATCTTACTTGTGTATGTTTCATCACTTCTGGAAGTAAAATACCAGTCTTCTTGCATCAGCTTTGTTGTTGACCATCACTTGGCCAAATAAATTAGTTGTAAGAAATGGTATGTGTGTTGACCATCACTTGGCCAAATACATTACTTGTAACAAGTGGGATGTACTTTGACCAAATTAGTTGTAAGAAATGGTATGTGTGTTGACCATCACTTGGCCAAATAAATTACTTGTAAGAAATGGGATGTACGTTGACCAAATTAGTTGTAAGAAATGGTATGTGCGTTGACCATCACTTGGTCAAATACATTACTTGTATAGTTGTAAGAAATGGGACGTACGTTGACCAAATTAGTTGTAAGAAATGGTATGTGCGTTGACCATCACTTGGCCAAATACATTACTTGTATAGTTGTAAGAAATGGGACGTACGTTGACCAAATTAGTTGTAAGAAATGGGAGGTACATTAGCCATCACTTGGCCAGAATGTGGCTGTGTCTAAATAAATCTTCAGTTGCTGTTGAAATATTGAAATCGTATGTAACTCAGAATTAGAGAGTTTGCCTCAAATGTGATGGATCAACAGATCGATCCCCATCAGTGGACCCATTACACCATTACTTTTTCCAGCCAGTGGGCCATGACTGAGATAATAAAGGCTAAGGTGTTTTCTCTCCTGTCTGTGGGAAAGTACATCTTAAAGATGCCTTGCTGCTAATCAGAAAGTGAAGCCTGTGAGGCAGTAGAGAGTTTTCTCTGAAGGCCATCAGTTGCAAATACCATGAGTTTGACACCTAATAAATTATAGCCATTGATTAACCAACGTGCTGGCAGGCCATATGTGACCGTGCACAAGAAAACCAGACATGTCACAGAACACGCTTTCATGGGACGGCCTAAAATGGTCACAAAGTCCAAATATTTTGGTTTTAAGTTTACATGCATTTCGGGTTGTGCAAGTTTTCTTCTACACTATACAAATCCAACATATTAACAAACGATTCGAACCGGAATACTTAAAACTACTTATGTTTAAGGCTGATTTCTGAAGAATCATGTTTTCAGTTTTAGTGTTACTTAAACCTCTATAAACAATTAATGGATAATGATATTTGAAATCTGTTTATTACATTTTATTTTGCTATTTCTATACATTTAGATTCCTTTAAAACATTAAATTGTCAGAAGTGACCAATATATCTGGTTTTCTCATGCACGGTCTCATATGATTTCAGATTTCAAGGGAAACATTTTTTCACTTCCGTGCTTTTGGATCATGAGAATCCATAGGATTAGGAAACTGTTTTTCAGTAATCCAAAATAACAAAATTATAACAACACAATACCGACATGCTACCGGTAACAATTGTTATCGTGAAATCCTACGGCTGAGGTATCGTTAAACATTCCTTTCTATTGATGGTCAATCATTTAGTCTTTTCTTTTTCTCACAAAAAATTAAATGTAAAAGCTGCTTGTCAGCCTGCCTGGTTAGTGCAAAACAACAGTATTAACTTAATAATAATATGTAGTTTAATGATCTCACTAAATGTCGTATTTTGTTTGTAAGTCCCTGGCTTTAGATAATTATATTAGAAAATGTTGTAACCTACCTCATTATGATAACAAGCTGTCTGTTTACAACAAATTAAAAGGATCTAAGCTGTTGGTGTGTTATATAGAACTTTATTGTTTTAACTACCAAGCATGCTGTAATTTTACCTTATGTTATGCATTATCTTTCTAGCTTACATTATCTGAATCTTCCAGTTAGTTAGTTTAAATTTTTCAAGGCAGACCGACCTTGGTGGTGCAGTGGTTAAGCTCTTGATCTCATGACTGATAGGTACTGGGATCAAATCTCAATCGAGGCATGGTATTTTTAATCTGGGTACTGACTCCAACACAGAATGAGCGCTCTGGAAAGTTCAGTGGATAGGTTATACCACTTACACCGACCAGTGGTCTACAACTGGTTTATAAAAGGCCGTAGTATGTACTGTCCTGGCTGCGGGAAAACACATATAAAAGATCCCTTGCTGCTAATCAGGAAGAGTAGCTTATGTGGAGGAATAGGTTTCCTCTAAAGACCATGAGTCATAGAATACTATATATATGTCAGACATCTAATAGCTGCTGAATAAAGGATGTTGCTGGGGTGTCATTAAAAACAATCCTGTTTCAAGGAAGAAATTTGAAAATTTTGTCTACTGGACTTTAAATTAGTTCTGTATACATATAAGTATAGAATTGTTAGTAGAGAAACAATTTTTTTAATCTTAGGTATAAGTAAAGTTAATGTTTAATTAAAACGGTTCTCATTTCCGTCTTTATTTCAGATGCCATCTATGTCGACTACACTGGTACTGCAATATATTCAGTAAGCCAGATAGAATCTTACCAGAAAGATCTGTTATCTAACCTTTATGGCAACCCGCACAGTCGCAATGCCAGCAGCCAACTTTCAACTGACACCATTGATCAGGTTCGATACAGGTATGTATTCATGAGCACACATGTGTCAGCAAAAGGTCAGTAGGGTTTGTCATAAATTTACAAGGATAGAAATTAACGCTCACGTCCTTACCCGAAGACGCATAAAAATTTCTGGGGGCAAATAAATCTTTACTGACGCTAGTCCCCCAGGCCAGTAGATATATTTTTTTCAATCTTGTATTACGAATTTGTATTATTTTCAGATTGTTGTTGTCTGACAGATAAAATGCCGATAATACCCGCTAAAGACATTTATTTGACCAAAATGCACTCGTTGTATGTCCTAGCAGATGTTTAACTTGTCTTTTTCACTTCCGTCTGGTTCTTTATAGTCTCGATATGGGCTGACATTTTGGGGTTGTTCACAATTATCAACATTTGTTTGGTATTCGTACTGAGAGTACACATTTTTAGATCCCTGTCTTCCACCTCAACTAGTACACACAATATCGACATTTTAATGGTTACCGGTAATTAAAAAAAATTATAAGTTAGTAGCACCAATATGATTTGTCTTCTCGACATGAACTACAGGTTACATCTATAATTCACATTATTGATCAACCCAATCATAAAATTAAAATGGGTGGACTTGTGATTTTTCGTGGGGACGAGTAACTTTTTAAGGCTACTAGTCTTAGTACTTGGATGGATTTGATGAACACTCCCTCCCATTGGAATTGTAGTTAAATTTTTTAGCTTGTCTGTCACATTTTACACTTGCATTTAGCGAGTGGACTTTACTTTCTGAACCCCAGTAAATGTGTGGTACAAATGTTATTATCAGCTGTTTACCAAGCCGAAATCATTTTAACACCTGTTACACAAGCAAACTGGCTTCAAGAGATTTACAGCTCTGTCTATAATGATTTCTTCCAGCTCAATCACGTGTAATAGATTTGTCCTCATTCCCCCACAGGTTTCTCTTAAAGGTGCAGGGGCAGATTTTACTGCATTTCGATCTCCACAACACGTGTTACAGATAATGATTTCTTCCAGCTCAATCACGCGCAATAGATTTGTCCTCATTCCCCCACACGTTTTTCTTAAAGGTGCAGGGGCAGATTTTACTGCAGTTCAATCTCCACATCTGTTACAGATAATGATTTCTACTAGCTCGATCATGCATAGATTAGTTCTATTCTCCCGTATGTTTTCTTAAAGGTGCACATCCAGATTTTACATCAGTTTGATTTCCACGTCTTGTTTATATGTAATAAAATTTGGCTTATTTTTTATAGATCTGTGTTATCTTGAAGGTACATGACCAAATTTGTAGAAGCTTTTAACCTGTAATAAGGTCTAAATCGACGTGTTTTCCAAACACTACTGCCTGAATTTATCAGTTTTAAAACTGTTGTACAAAGTTGACCTATTTTTAAAAACTATTGTATGATTTGACCTGTTTTTTAAACAATTGAGTTGACCTGATTTTGAAAATTATTGTATGATTTCACCTGTTTTTGAAAACAGTTGAGTTGACCTATTTTTGAAAACTATTGTATGATGTGACCTGTTTTTGAAAACAATTGAGTTCACCTGATTTTGAAAATTATTGTCTAAATTCACTCAATTTTGAAACAAAATTTTAGAATTTTAAAAATATTGACAATTTGTTTCTAAATTTACCTGATTTCAAAACTATTTAAATTGACAGGGTATTGGAAAATGTTTAAAATCACCTGGTTTTACCCTCACAAAACCCTATATTGTCAAAATTGTCCAGGTCACATCATGTTAACCAATGTCACCTTTCATTATTCAAAAAGTTAATGATGTTGTATAAAGTTTATTTTTATTGAAATGCCTATACATATTTGTATCTCGGATTACTATATCTTGCAGGGTGCTGAATTTCTTCAATGCATCTTCAGATGAATACACCGTCATATTCACATCAGGTTGTACGGCCTCACTCAAACTGGTTGCTGACTCTTTTGGATTCGATGAGACGGACCAGGATGACCACTTATCTGATGAAGCGAAGAGGAAAAAACGTCGAGAATCTGAAAGAACCGCACTGGAGGAGGAAAATGCCGATCCTAATAAGGGAAACACTGATGGAAGAGTGAACATAGAAAATGGCAATGTTCACACGTCCGGTGACACGGAGAAGAGGAAAAGTCCTGGCTGTGCTTGCTTCCTGATGGACAACCACACTTCAGTTTATGGTATGCGGGAGTTGGTGGTTGACAGAGCGGCGGTTCTGATGTGGTTGAACGAGTCAGATCTATTCGAACCTCCCACGTGTTATTCAGAGCAAATTAAAAACACCTCCAGCGACTCCAACAATCTTTTCTCGTATCCCGCAGAGTCGAACTACTCTGGTCGAAAGTACCCCCTCGAGTGGATTGAGAAGATACAGAATGGACGGATGGCCTTCCAGGCTGGTTGTCAGGGGAGGTGGTTTGTACTGCTGGATGCAGCTGCCTTTGTTCCCACATCTCGGCTCGATCTGCAGAAATACAAACCCGATTTCATTGCCCTGTCTTTTTACAAGATGTTCGGCTTTCCAACCGGCCTAGGTAAGTTTTAAATTAAATGTTTTTAATTTACAGTGGATACTATAAAGCTGTAATGATACGAGAGGCTTGCAGTATGATGTATGTTATTATGTATCCCAATACTTTTCATATTCATTGATAATTTCAAGGTGGGATTTCTTAGGGAGCGGGATATCGCTCAAGCAGTGGAGTGTCCACCTGTGAAGCAGTTGGTCATCAGATCGATCCTTCTCATTAGACCAATTTGCAGTTTGAGCTATTTTCTGTTCCAACCAGTGATCCACAACTGGTTCATCAAAGGTTGTGGTATGTGCTGTCCTGTCTGTGAGAAAGTGTGATATATTTATTACCCCTGATAGTTCCACTCTTTAAACTTTCTCTTTGGAAAAATTATAGCCTTTAACATTATGGATGACATTACATTGTACTTTTATTAGTTGCAGTGATGTCATTAGTAATTTTACAAAATTATAATGATGTCATATTTACTAGTCTAGCTTATTGTGACTGAGAAAATAACATCAATTATTACATAATGAGAATATATTTAGTGTTTTCATTGGTTGAAAACTGGTCATATGACCGCCCGTAATTTGTGATATTTGTGTCGCCGGTCCATCAAAAGTGATAGTGACTGGGTGATTACGTCACATTGTTCAAATTTCATTAATTCGTCACAGGTTTCTGTTGTCATTTTTGTTTTCTAATGTTACAAAGACGACGGCATATGCAATATCACCCAGTGCGGAAGAAAAATAAATATATAGCATTAATTAATTAGTATTATATAATAAAACAGTTACTGACTGCTCATTAGGGCAACATCCTGTTTTATGGACCGAAGAAACATATATTGACTTCGGCCTTGGTCAATATCAGTTTCTTCGGTCCATAAAACATGATGTTGCCAGAATGAGCGGACAGTAACTGTTAAATGTGTAATGGGTCATGAGTGCTCTTTAGAGTAATACAAATGTTTTATTGAAATTATTTTCCATGGTATTATGATTATTTATATTTTTAAATTGACACCTAAAACATATTTTGTTTAAACTGTTGATGTACATATGTGTCTAAATGATTAGGTGCTCTGATTGTGAGAAATGACAGTGCTACTGTGTTACACAAGCACTACTTTGGTGGCGGCACCGTGGTGGTGAGCGACATCTCCGAGAGGTTCCACGTCTTCAGGCCAAACATTCATGATCGGTATGTTAGCACTCAAAATATACTTTTTCACATTTACTGAATTAAATAATGGGTTGAATCTAACTCAGTTGGTAGAGTATTCATCTGAGATATTATTTTCCGTTACAACCAGTGGTTCACAACTGGTTCATCAAAGGCCATGGTATGTGCTGTCCTGTCTATGGGACAGTCCATATAAAAGATCCTTGCTACTTACGGAAATAGTAGCGTATGTAGTGACAGCAGGTTTCCTCCAATAAATATGTCAGAATGACCATATGATTGACGTCCAATAGGTAATGATAAAATAAAAATCAATGTGCTCTAGAGGCGTCATTAAATAACACAAACTTTACTTTTCATCAGAGACACTTTTGTTGTAATATTGAACCCCATTGGTGGAGTCATTCTCTGATTGAGTTTTTCCCTGTTCCAACCATTCACCCAAAACTAGTTGTTTGTCCTTTTGGCACCTATTTTTCAACTAAAAAATAATGATGTTCTGTTGTTCCATTTCCGGTGACGCGAAGTATAGGTTTCAAACATACAGTATCATGAATGTCAAATTTTCATCTCCAGATGGAATTCAGTCTTTTAGAAATATAATACAAGTTATATTTTGATTGTCACAACACTCCCTTTATTTGCCTATCTGTCTTTGGAAAATTGTCTGCTAACCCTTGCAGTATAATTTGTAATACATAGTCTTCAAAACTGGACAGCAGACACCACAGCTGTATAGTTTTTAATATCACTATTACAGAATGGTTTACAGTGTGTTCTGTTTTTAATATCACTATTACAGAATGGTTTACAGTGTGTTGTTTTTAATATCACTATTACAGAATGGTTTACAGTGTGTTCTACTTTTAGGTTTGAAGATGGATCATTACCATTTCTAGATATTGTCGCTTTAAGACATGGACTTGATGCTTTTAATCGCATTGGTGGTAAGTGGAATACTTACTTACTTACATGTAGTTACTCACTCACTCTCTCGTGATACTTACTCATGATACTTGATGTGTTTTATTTACCCAAAATATAAAATAGAGTATTTCTGATAGAAGTGCTCATGATTGTGCAGTAAACTATACAAAAGACAGAATTTTTTTAGGAGCTCTAGCGAGAGACTGCAAAGAAAATCTGTAAGATCTACTACTTGATCTCAGTAAATTGAGCTCAGAAAGTCATTTGTCTCTAGTCTCAGGTAACCAGTGGTATGTGCTGTCCTGTCTGTGGGATGGTGCATATAAAAGACCCCTTGCTGCTTATTGGAAAGAGTAGTCTGTGGCAACAGCGGGTTTTGTAAAAAAATAAAGATGTGAGAATAATGATATGATTGGCGTCCAGTAGCCGATGATAAGATAAAAATCAATGTGCTCTATACTTCACGTCACATTAGATTGGCACCATCGTTTTTAACAATAATTTCTCTTCTAGGGACTGTAAAACAAAAAGGAAAACGGTTTGGGAAATTAAACATAGGACCTATTTTTTATACAAAATGTCAAGAAGATATACTGAATATTAAATGTTTTATGTGGGAAAATGATTTTTAGCCATTTTTTGGCACTTTTCAGTTACGATTTTTGTTACCACAGCAAATATATATATATAATCCAAAAAGTTATAAAGTGAAATGCTTTTGTGTACATGTTGCAAAAGGTTTGAAAGGCAGTTGTTTGTCCTTTTGAGACTTATTTTTCAATTGAAAAACGCTGGTGTTTTGTTGTTCCACTTCAAGTGACGCGAAGTATAGAGGCGTCGTTAAATAAAGCAAACTTGACTTTACTTTACTACATGTAGTTTTAGGTAACATAACCTATTCTAATTTTACTCTTTTAGCGTTCATGAACTGATCTTCCTTCAGGAAATATAATAATGTTTGACAACACCTAGCATGTTTTGTTATTGGAAAAACTTTATTAACATTCAAGTTTGGTTTTCATCTTCTCTTTTTCTTTAAAAAAAATCCTAGTATCTTCTCTTTTTACAGGTGGCATTGACAAAGTTTCCAAACACACTTTCAGTATCGGTCACTACTTCTACCACAACTTGGTGAAACTTCGCCATGGAAACCAGACTCTGATGGCAGTGATTTACAGTGACACCGATTTCGACGACATTACCACACAGGGTGCTATTGTCAATTTCAATCTTTTCCGTGCTAATGGAGAATGCATTGGATTCTCAGAGGTGAGCGTGTCATTGAAATTTAATTTTAATAGTAATTCTCTGCATAAAAACCTTTTAGTTGGCCTTATTGCCGTCAGAAACACTTTTCTCCTGCTAAACACTTGATCACTAAGTTAACAAGCAGCTGATGGGCTTATTAAGAGTATTTAGAGAACATTGGCAAAGCGTTCAAACTTGCTTAATGTCAGTTTGGAGCAGGACGTACGTGTGGAGCATCTGCGTGAAGTGTGTTTGGTAGTAGGGTCGATTCCCCTCAGTGGACTCATTGGGGCATTTCTTTGGGTTGGTGATCCATAGCTAGTGTGTAATTTCTGTTTTGTTTAATGACAACACTAGAGCATATTCATCAGTTAACTTCTTGGTAGACCCATATGCAGTTTGGGCTATTTTCCTCTTCAACCAGTGGTCCACAACTGGTTCATCAAAGGCCATGGTATGTGCTGTCCTGTCTGTGGGAAGGTGCATATAAAAAAGCCCTTGCTGCTTATCAGAAAGAGTAGTCTATGAGGCGGTAGTGGGTTTCCTCTAAATAAGTATGTCAGAAAATACATACGACAGCCTTTGATATACCAGTCATGTGGCGCAGGTTGGGATGGGGAAAATACAAAGAATGAGTCCATCAAGGTGTTTTGATCTAATATGTGAAAGACTGTGGTATGTTTTATCCTGTTGAATAGTGCTGATAAGATAGCTGTTGCTGCTAATAACAAAAAGAAAAAAAGTAGAGTTTGTTTTATTTAACGACGCCTCTAGAACACATTGATTTTAATCTTACCATCGGCTATTGGATGTCAATCATATGGTCATTCTGACATATTTATTGGAGGGAACCTGCTGCCGCCACTGTGGCTACTCTTTTTGATAAGCAGCATGGGGTCTTTTATATGCACCATCCCACAGACAGGACAGCACATACCACAGCCTTTGATAAACCAGTTATGGACCACTGGTTGGAACGGAAAATAGCCCAAACTGCAAATGGGTCCACTGAAAAGGAT
>JAULBS010146253.1:0-12408 GCA_032355785.1 Symmetromphalus regularis | reverse complement strand
ATATATATATGTTTGTAATTAATTGGTTTTCGTAACTGTAGACATTTGACATATTAATGAATGTTTATGTTAAGGCCAAATAAAAAATCAACTTAGACTAGTGTCTTTTTAATGCAAAGCCTTATTATAGTATTGTTATGTAACGTCAGTGTCGGAAACTTGAAGGGCGTAGTAATAAACCAGGATAGGACCACATTTGCATGTTTCTATTAAAATATAACAGTAAAGAAATCCATTATGGTAATTGCAAAATAATAATAATAAGAACAACAATAATAAATAAGAACAAAAACAATAATAATAACCACAACAACAACGACAACAACAAAAACAATAATAATAATAATAATAATAATGTGATGATAATAATAATAAAAAATATTTTTTTTATTCCAACAACCAGCCGATATAATTAAATGCGATCTATCATAAATTCATGTGTCATATTTATCTGTTGTTACATATATTAATTATACACAACTGCAAATTAATCAATCCTTACAAACATAATGACCTAATTAACTCATCAATATCAAAAGTATACTGCGCACACAAATTATAATATGATATGCAACCATACCATGCAGTCCTTCCCTGAATACATACAGCTCCGAGGTTATATTGTCATTTTAAATATGGTAGAGAATTATTTTAATTCATAGTGTTTGGTATTTGAATTTCATTGATTGCATATTCAATATTTCTACATAGTATTACATATAATTAGTAGAACTGTCACACATTCCTGTTGGACGTATTTTAAGTGTGTTACTATTTAATTATATTGTTACTGGTAGTAAACACCTTTATTCATAGTAATATGTTTTGTGCATGCAACTAAGGGTCCCCCAATAGCCGATGTTTATTTTTTGTACTGATTGTTGGGGCAGGGGGTTCGTTAAACAAACAAAACAAATGAAAGTATGCGATTAGAAATGGAATACATTTCGAAACAAATAATATTTGTAGTATTGGCAACTTTTTTAACTATGAGTCTGCCCCTTTAATTTTTTTTTTACGGTTTTAATTTGAATGTTTATTGAATATGAGATTAAAATATTTTGACTATCTGTATTTATTCATTTTCTACTCAGTGTATAATATGTGCATTTTGTTTTCTGACACAACTATAAAACGCTCACAAATACAAAGTACACTATTATAATTTATGTTTTTAGTCGTATTTTCAATCATTTGTATATTTTTAACCTCGGACAAAGGACATCTACGTATATCAAAATACATTATTATTTATTTATTGCTTGGCTTTTGTTACTTTTTGTGGCTAAATAAATATGGCATTTTTAGACTATATTGATTTTAAGACTAAGAAATATGGCATTTTTAGACAATACATCATTATTTTAATTTTGTACTACAGTATTTTGAAAAATGTTACGGTGTTGACGTATTACATACATATGTAAATATCATACAGGCAAACCTGTCGTAAACAACCACAGAAGTAACAAACAAAAATGGCTTCTTAAGAGAGATGGCTGTTTAATACTAGTTATACTAAATTGATTGATTTGAGGGAATTTAAAAGTGACTCTTTAAGACAGGTGGCTGCTTAATACAAGTGGTCGCTTTAGTAGTTTTAACAGTATTTAGTAATGTTTATGATTGTGGTGCCGTTGGTAGTTGAATGGTTGTATTTATTTTCGTGTCTTGACAGTGATTCATGTTTGAAGAAACTCACGATTTTATCTATACTTCCCTTGGACTATGTCGTGCAGAGATACCTTGTTACCTCTCTTATTTTAGAATGTGTTTGTTGAGTCGATAAATGTGTTAAAACAGGTTCTAACCCAAACACGAAGTTCTAAATATAATAACTAAATTCAGACAGAAAGTGAAGAATGTTTTTCTTCTAAAATAAAATGAGAATGAAAATTATAAAAAGTTTGTTTGGGGTGTCTGAAAAAGGTGTAATTTTTGAGAACATCCGATGTAACAAAATATTTTCGGGCGCTGAGATAAAAATGGCTCTAGTGACGTCATTCAGGAAAGAAATCCGTTGGATCAGGCGAGTTTTTCCACGAAGAAGGAATTGAGAACACGGAAATGACAGCAATAAGTAAACAGCTTAAAGCATGTTATGACGTCATGACACTACTTCCTGAAACCCACTTATTACAATTTAAAAACACCACATTAACGAGATCATACGTTTTAATACAGCTAATGCCCAAACCACATCTTGAGCTTTTCAAACCAACGTCAAGATGTTTTCTTAACAGAACGGTAAAATACCTCCAAAAGGGAAAACGTAATCCAACAAATTAGTTTTTTTTAATTAGAAACTGTTCAACAATTACGCAATTCAGAACCAAAACAGATTTATTATCATCATGTTTTAAATTAGCCTTAAATTGACAGATTTTTTTCAAATCACGCAACTAATGCATATTGATTTACAAATCATCAGTTGTTTAATAACAAAAACATTTGACAATTATGTTATGAGAGGAAACCTGTTTTATGTTTCCATTAGCGACAAGGTATCTTTTATATGCACTTTTCCACAGACAGGACAACACATACCACGGCCTTTGACACACCGGTCGTGGCGCACTGGTTGGGACAAGAAAGAAAACTAATCAGGAAAGCAATGAACCGAGGTGGGGTGGGGTTCGCTCCTACAACCAAGGCACCTCGAGGGAACACTTTACAGACTAAGATTGTTATATTAATAAAAACATAATGCTATTTTCTCTCTCTCACGGCTTCTTATTATATTATAATTTCATGTCTGTGATTAATATTAAATACAGGTCTGAATTGTTGTTTCCTTTTCCCCGGGTATTAATATGAAATCGAATGAGTTCGGCTGCACTAAAGTTTGGGAACCTCCTCATACTCAATTTTATCTTTAACAAAAACAAAACAATTGCTAATGATTACTCATGTGCAAAGAAAAGATTTAAAATCCCATGCCTCGACAAAAATGTCATCCCAGTACCTATCAACCACGAGTCCGATAGCTTAACCACTGCACTATCGCGGTCGGTTTAGTCATTCCACTCTCCTTTGGTGACACTAACGTCACGTATATGCGCTATCTTGCGGTGAAACAAAGGGACATAAGTCATGCTGTTTTGGAAATATATTAACAAGCTGAGCATGGACACAATTTCAAAGTCTAAAACTTTATATTATTGTTATTATTATTATTATTATTTTAATCTAATCAGTTTTAGTACGGTGTATAGATAGTGTATATATGCAAAAATTAAGTAAAACGGAAATACGTTTCTGTCTTTTAAATAATATTATGTCTGTTAAATCATATACACTTTATTTTTTAATTGTACCAACTTGTATTTGCCTAAATGACTTAATCAAAGAACATTTGGAAAATTTGGCCTTCATCCTTTTTATTAAAAATAAAATAAAATCATTTTTGCTGTTTGTCTCTCGAGCATGTCATTTAGTGTATGTTGTAAATAAATGATTCTATGTTGAAGAATTAATAAAGCAAAACGACAAGGTCATTTTCTGTTAGCTGTACATTATAATTGTGTAGGTGTGCAATTACTTTAATGATGTTGTACGTTATATATATTGTGTTTACCAGTACAATTGCTTTAATGATGTTATACGTTATATGATGTTGTACGTTATAGATATTGTGTTTACCAGAACAATTACTTTAATGATGTTGTACGTTATAGATATTGTGTTTACCAGTACAATTACTTTAATGATGTTGTACGTTATAGATATTGTGTTTACCAGTACAATTACTTTAATGATATTGTACGTTATAGATTTTGTGTTTACCAGTACAATTACTTTAATGATATTGTACGTTATAGATTTTGTGTTTACCAGTACAATTAATTAATTTCTTTTGTTAATCTTCTGTTGATGATGTCTTTCATGAGTACATGTTTCATTCATCGTTTGAAAATAGGAATTATATGTAGAAATTAGTTGATTAATTTTTGAATAGACTGCTCACAATAAAACATTCAGGCCTTGAAGGATGCATAAAGACATTAGAAGTGCTTTTGTTGTTGTTTCTGCTTATTTTCGTGCTTATACAAAATTGAGATTCAATCACAATGTCCTGAGCACACAACTCAACTTCATGTGCTGTCTGTCCAGGAAATAGATTAGTGATACAAGGAGAGACGAAACCCGCAGGTGTCACATTTATCTCACTGACAAGCAGCAAGGGATCTTTTATATGTATCATCCCATAGAGAGGATAACACAAACCATACCTTTTGATAAACTTGTTGTGGACCTCTGGTCGGTGTTAATGGTACAAACCTACCCAATGAGCCTCACGATACACTACAGTTGAAGCCGGTAACGAAGTTAAAAATCCCATGCCTCTACTGAAATTTGATCCCATCACCTACCAACCGTGATATACTATACTCGAATGGAAAACTATGGAGTCTGGTTAATGCCATCTTTTTCACCAACTTATTGACGACCTCTAAGTTATCATCATCTGTAATACTTCTGTGTAATATAAACATTCATCATTTCTAGTTCAGCGATTTGAACAACTGTTGTGATGAAGGTAATATTAATACCATCATAGATATAATGAATATTGGTTTGCTCACATTCATAATTGTATTATATGCGATGTTGTGTATGAGTGCGTATATGTATATGTGTATGATAGTGCGTGTATGTGTGTGTGAGTGCGTGTGTGTGTGTTTGCATGTGTACGTGTGTGTGTTTACTAAAACTTTTAATATTTCTCTCATTTCCTTAAGGAATAGCGAGTGGGTTTTTTGTTTGTGTAGGAGTGACATTGATAAATTGTCTGTCTGCTTCTCATACCTATCCACATAACCGCCCGTCGGTCGTTTTTTTAAAGATAGACTAGACATGAATGAAGATTGCTCCCATACATAGAAAAAAAAAAGAAAAAAAAAATGAAAATCATTAAAAATAGGAAAAAAACATAAGTTAATAATGATACTACGTCTAAGAACAGCGCTGTATCAAAGTAATTGAAATAGAGGTAATTGAAAACAGTTGCGCAGTCATAAATGAAAAGGAGATAAGCAGACGGCACACCTACCAACAAAATCGTTCGTGAGTTACAAGAAGGAATGACCTGAACGAACTTGTTTTACAATCATGTTCCACGACATTCCATATATACGTCGTGATGTTTTCAAAACAGTGGAACACACCGGAAACTAGCGACCTCCTACGAATTTACAGCGCGAAAAACCCACATATATTCGGGAACCGCGGAGTAGGGAGAACGGGAGGGAGTGGGGCATGGCCTATAACCTTTTAGGGGACATATAAATTTTAAAACCACAATTTAGTTTTTGCTGATTAAAAATATTTTCAGGGTTGGTGACAAAATAAAGTGACCGAAATCCGGAGAGTTTTTGAAATAAACCTGCTGTCCTTCGGACACATACTTTTCAGTGCCCTCCCTCCACTTTGAAATGCACTCCGCGAACCTGATATTAGTAGTTAGTAACGGCACATACCAACAATTTAATTCACAATTTGCATATTTAGGAGACCGGCACTCGTGAACCTTTTGACTGGTTACCGTCTTCTATAATTTATCTAACATATGGCGTAAAAAAAAAAGGTCTAGCAAGCAAACACTGCCCCCCCACACCCGAACATGCCTTAAGTTTAATACGATGGATATACCGTATATATTCATAAATTGATTGTGATAATGAACATAAAAAACATTCTTTAAATATCGTAGTTGTAAAGTGTATACTACTATTATGTATCATGATTAAAATCGTATATCTACACAAGACACTTAACACCATAAAGCAAAGCTGTGATAGCAGATGTTCACGAAAAATCGATTGAATATATTATTTTTGTAAATAATAACACATGACAAATTACTAGGTTTTTTTTCCATAAGCAGATTTCGGTATGAAAATATAGCACATTTACATACACAATACAATATAAAATATAATAATACTTTTTTCAAGTTTTTAAAAGTGTCTTTTCGTTGTTTATTATTTTTTTTTTTTAAATAATATTAATGATTCAATGGAACTGAACGATGCAATACTAATTTAGCAAGGTATTTATAGGTAATGCCAATACCAATTGCTTGAAAAAGAACTGCTACCCATATGCCAACGGGATGATTCAGTGCGTATACATATTTCGTTTCCAGGTATATTGACATTGGCTTGACATTTGTATCTGGCCTTAACCCTCGTTCACATATCGTGGTGCTGTCTTTGATTACAGATTGCTAATGTCGCACTGAGATGACAACAATGCATCTATCAACACATAGGAATCTCTGTGATTAGTTTTCTTACTCGTCTCAGCGCGCCTAAGCCCGGCTCGAGTGACAGGGTGCAGAGCGCCTCACTGCGATGATGACAAACCTGGAGCAGAATTCCTAGACGTCGTGATGCTGAATCCACGGTGAGGTAATCCCCTGGAAAGACCGGTCAATTCATATCGGATGATGCCAACACTGGGGTGATATAACAGAAATACGATGACAGGACAATACCCTCTGGAAATTCACTCACGGACATTACCGCTTGAACATTACTGGCTAGGACATCAGCCTGCCGGACATTAGACCCCTACTAAGACAATAACATCCCCTCCCCATATAAAAAACACGAGGCCTTGACAGTTATAGTAACTAGTATTAGTAGTAATAGTAGTTATATGAGTAGTAGTGAGATTAGTAGTAGTAATACTACTAGTAGTAGCAATATCAATAGTAGTGGTTGTAGTAATACTACTAGTAATAGTAATACCAGTAGTAGTAATACCAGTAGTAGTGTTAGTAGTAATACTACCAGTAATAGTAATACCAGTAGTAGTGGTTGTAGTACTAGTAGTGGTTGTAGTAATACTACCAGTAATAGTAATACCAGTAGTAGTGGTTGTAGTAGTACTACCAGTAATAGTAATGCCAGTAGTAGTGGTTGTAGTAGTACTACCAGTAATAGTAATACCAGTAGTAGTGGTTGTAGTAATACTACAAGTAATAGTAATACCAGTAGTAGTGGTAGTAGTAATACTACCAGTAGTAATAGTAATACCAGTAGTAGTGGTTGTAATAATAATACTAGTAATAGTAATACCAGTAGTAGTGGTTGTAGTAATACTATGAGTAATAGTAATACCAGTAGTAGTGGTTGTAATAATACTACCAGTAATAGTAATACCAGTATTAGTGGTTGTAATAATACTACTTGTAATAGTAATACCAGTTGTAGTGGTTGTAGTAATATGGGAGCGGGATGTAGCTCAAATGGTAGCGTGTCCGCCTGTGAACCGGTCGGTCGTCGGATCGATCCTTCTCGGTGAACACATTTGCAGTTTGGGTTATTTTTCGTTTCAACCAGTGATCCACAACTAGTTCATCAAAAGCCATGGTACGTGCTGTCCAGTCTGTGGGACGGTGCATATAAAAGACCCCTTTGCAGCTTATCGGAAAAGTGTAGCCTATGTGGCGGCAGCGGGTTTCCTCTATATACATATGTCAGAATGACAATATGATTGACGTCCAATAGCCGATGATGAGATAAAAATTAATGTGCTCCAGAGGCGTTCTTAAATAAAACAAACTTTACTTTGGTAGTAGTAATACTAGTACTATTTCAGCCAATTTAACTATTGCAATAGTATTGTAATAGTTAAAAAAAACTATTGTAATATTATTGCAAAAGTGGCAATACTGTCACAATACTATAGCAATAGTACTGCGAATAAATAATAAATAATAATCACCGTGTTTAGTTTATTGTTTATTGTTTTCAGTTATTGTGCAGAAAAATCATTTTGCTTTATTTTACTTAACAATGTTTATAGTTTTCAGTTCTTGTGCAGAAAAATCAACGTATCAACATTTTGCCACACCTTAGATTTTCCTTTTGAGTTGGAACTTATTGAATATTATCCGTATACGCGCACCGTGCGCGTGCAGCCATAGTTCAAAGAATAAACCAGTCCTCCCTGAATTCCGCGGTAAAATTAGCTATATTCTGCGGTAGGAATTGGGAAATTAAGCCGTAAATTCTGCAACATAAAAATTGAAAATAATACTTACAAATTTACACTAATTTTTGTTCCACAAAGTTATTTCCAATTTAAATTCCCATGATATCTTAAACAACCCTTCAAAACAAGTTATACATGCTAATATCGTTGTTATATATTAAATAAAATAAAATGACAGACTCCTATTTCGTATTCTTGAAACTTGTGTAATTTTCTTCCAACTAGTCTTCGGTTTTTCCGTAACCTAAATAACTAACAACCACTCTGTAACACTTTGTGTGTTCAAGAGGGCGAGCGTTCGCGAACCATTTCCCTGGTTACCATCGTCTTCTATTACATAACGTTTATAAATTATTAGGCACAAAAACCAATCTAGTACATAAATGGGAGCGCTTGCCTTCCTGAACGTGTCACCAGTGGCGTGTTCAATTTGTTCTGCGTAGACGAAAACGATCGACGGTTACCGAAATAAGTTATAAGCAGTAAACATCTAGACCATTTAATACGTTGTCTACATTAAAAACAAAACTTTCTAACTCGGTGATTCAGTTTATTTTTTCCAAAATGTGACGTTTATATTCATTGTGAAGTGATTAAAAAAAAAATCCACTTTTTATAATTATAAATTCTGCAAGTTTTCTGCCTGAAAATTGATTTTCCGCGGACGTACAAGAATTCTGCCCTGTGATGCAAATTCTGCAAATTTCTCCTTATCCGCAGAATAATGGTATTCAGGGGGGACTGATAAACATTCCTTCACTTGTACGAAGAACAGCGGTGGGGTGTGTGAGGTGTGGAAGCTATTTCTTTTGTTTTTGTGTTATTTATAATAAAATAAAATAAATAATATTCAATGTGCAAAACTATTGAACACTATCGATACTTGACCAAACTATTGCAATAGTTATCGATAGTTAAATTTATTATCGATACATTGCTATTGCGGCACCCACTATCACGATATATCGATAGTTCGATGTATTTGTTACACCTCTAACAAGTAGTAGTAGTTGTAATACTAGTACTAGTAGTCATAGTAGTAGTGATACTAATAGTAGTAGAGTAATACTAGTAGTAACTACCACTACTATGACAACAACAACAACAGCAACAACAACAACTACTACTACCACCAGTACCGTTCCAGGTCAGAGGTTAGTGTTAGTTGGAGAGATAATGCGGATTCTCTTATCGAAGGGATCTTTTATATGGAGCCGATACTGAGAATAAAAATCCCATGCTTCGACTGAGTTTTGATCCCAGTACTCGCCAGCCTTAACCACTGCACTACCAGTGTCTGTATGCTATTAATTATAAATAAACGGTCCTCATGCTCAGTCCCTAACGATTTCACTGGTTATAAACGTTCTCATTAGTCGTAACACGAGTTGTAAAACTAGTTTAGCGAGCGACCGTTAGCTATTTGGTCGTGAACGCTAGTCATTTGTTTCAAAGCGCTGATTCTAAGATTACAGTCTATGTTTCAGTCTTTCCAATTATAGTTTGTTGTTTTTTCCTTTCAGCAAAATTCTCCAGAAATAGTTTATTTTGACCTTAAGTACACTATTACAGTATATCATGAAACACATTTCTCAACATCGAGACAATCTTGAGATCTCACTTTACTAACATTATATCCGGATGGATTCAAAAAAAGTCTTCCAGCCTGAAACAAAAATGCTGATTAAAAATGGCAGAAAAATTAAAGAAGGCAATTCCTCCCCAAAAAAATCAACAACAACAACCCCAAAACTATATTTCTTTTATTCTTTTTCTTTCTTTCTTTTCTTTCTTTCTTTCTTTCTTTCTTTCTTTCTTTCTTTCTGTTTTTTTTGTTGTAGTAATAGTAGTACTACTACAAGTAGTAATAGACGTAGACGTTGTAGTATTAACAGCAGTTGTTGTAGTAGTAGTAGTAGTGGTGGTGTTGGTAGTAGTAGTAGTAGTAGAAGTAGTAGTAGTAGTAGTAGTAGTAGTAGTAGTAGTAGAAGTAGTAGTAGTAGTAGTAGTAGTAGTAGTAGTAGTAGTAGTAGTAGTAGTAGTAGTAGTAGTAGTAGTAGTAGTAGAAGTAGTAGTAGTATAAGTATCTCTTTTGGCCTTGTCTTGGAGTTTATTCACAATTATCAATATTTTTTCTATTTGTATAATAGTGCTAATGTTCTGCATTCTCCCTTTATTGCCCCTAAATTGATATGCAAAAAGGTAAATTTTTCAGAATTTCAGTTGACACTTTAATTATTAATTTAAACTTGTATGCAAGCTTTGGCCCTAACTTTGGGTATGTTGTATGAGCAGGAATGTGTTGATAACTGAACTACGCTTTAGGGAATCACCTTCAGATTAGCTAGGCTGTGTACTCTGTTGACCTTTAAAATATTTCTTGTACTCAGCTTTTGAGACTTTATTATTAAGTAACGTTTACTTTATATATAAAAATGTTAATGAAAATTCTGTTTCAAATTTATTTTTATTTTTTATTTGTTTATTTTTTGTCGGATCAAAAGAACCTTTTAAAATATATAAAGATATTAAACATAAACTAGTTTCTACCGAGTACCTCTAATTAATGGATACGGTGCTAAGTTTGAAATCTAATGTGCAGCCTGGCTCCACGCAGACTACAGTGGGGCTCCGCATGTTGTATGACTTCAACTGTATGATGAATGTGAACATTAAACTGTTTATGTTAAACCAAGTATGAAGTTTTTCTCTTGCACAGATGGGTTATCAAAAGGTCCATGCAGATTGCTTTAAGACAGTGTTTTCTATAACAGCATCCCATGATGAATGAACACATTAAAGTGCATTAGTTAAATCAAGTCTAAAATTGTTTACAAAAGGCACAAATGTTTGTCTATCATGTAACACATACACATTAAAAGAAAGAAAAAAAAGATAAATAAAATAATAATTAAAAAACAAAAAAAAAACCCATTAAATTCTCTCTATCATTTCGCTCTGAAAAAAGCTGGTAGCATAAATTTTTGTTAAAGATTTTAGTTAAATATATCAGTCAAAATAATATTAAATTATTATGTTGATTAATGTCATTTTTATTTTGTATATATGCTGGTAGGTACTGGGATCGAATCTCAGTCGAGGCATGGGATTTTTAATCTCAGTATCATCTCCAACCCAGAGTGAGTGCTCAGCAAGGCCCAGTGGGTATGTGTATACCACTTACACCAACCAGTGGTCCACAACTGGTTTATCAAAGGCTATGGTATGTGCTGTCCTGTATGTGAGATAGTGCATATAAAAGATCCCTTTCTGTTTATCGATAAGAGTTGCACATTAGTCTCTCCTACTAACACTAACCTCTGTCCTGGATAGACAGCACAACAGAAAGCTGAGTTGTATGCCCAGGACAGCATGCTTGAATGAAAATAAATATAACCAACCAACCAATATTTATTTTAATTTGTTTGGAAAGACATTCCTTGTTTGCAGATTTAAACGTTCAATAGAATACAAAAAAAGTGCTTTGTCTGGAAATCTCTGTTGTTTTAGTTATGAACACCTTTGGAAACCAAAACTGTGTCCAATACACGCTTGAACACACCGTAAAACAGGCACATTAATCTTTTTGCCATTTCACAAGAATAAAATATATGTTCTTAAGTACTGTACAAAAGATGAAAAACATATTTTATTTGTCAGTGGTTGTTGTTTTGCTTATTCCCAGACATCTGTGGAAGATGAAACTACTTGGGGAAGGTGAAAGTTCTTGAACACATAATGTGTAATAGACATGATAATTCATTTGCCAGTTCCCAGTATGAAGCTTTCGGTACATTTGTACTTCAAAAGATAAGAAAATAAAAATATTTTGTCTGGAAGTACAGTTTGTTTTACTTAAAGGAAGATTAGTGTAATAGTATTTATCTTGTCTTGCCTCAGTTTATTAAATAGGTGTAACTGATTATAATTATAATTTGTTTATTAATTATTCAGTCATTGCTGGATTTCTAATTTATTACAACTGCCACCATGTAACTGTGATACTACATACAAGGCAAAAATCGCTTCTTCGAAGTGGGGGGAATGGAACATCCTCCTTGTCCAAAACGTGGGAGGGAAAGAGCGACCCCTTGTCCAAAATGAGGGGGCATGTGCCCCCCCATCACCCCAGGATTTAAGCCATTATAGACCCCTGTGTACTTTGGTATATTTGTGCTAAGACCACATGGTTAAGGGTTACACTGATACAATAAAGAGAAATACTGGTAAAGATTATTATTTAGGCATATTAATTTCAATTTTTTGAAACAAAAAGTGGGGGGGGGGGATAATTACATGTATATAGGCATACCCCACATCCAAAACGTAGGGGGGATAGACATGTCCCGGCTGTCACTACAGGATTTAGGCCCCTGATAACACAAAGAAAATAGAGCACAGAAA
>JAULBS010146252.1:0-27029 GCA_032355785.1 Symmetromphalus regularis | reverse complement strand
ACACACACACACACACACACACACACACACACACACACACACACACACACACACACACACACACATACACACACAAAAGCAACAAAAACACCAACACATATACACAAACAAACACACATAAGTAAACACACATACACACAGACATACACCCCCCCACATAAACGCACAAACACAGCAAAAATATAGCAAAAGACACGTTAGTCCATGATTATGTATAGGTGTAAACTTAAAAAGCTAACCTATAGGACTGTGTATTTTCTGTATATATATATCGCATATATTAACAACTTCACGTACAATACACTTAAGTAGTGTATACAGCATACATTATTTAACATAACAACAACTACACGTACACGTACAATACCCGCCAGTGGGCGAGTTGCCAACACGTATACCCGAGTTCTCGTATTGAATGAAAGTTAAAAAAGTGTCTCGTGTCGGAAACACGGGCCAGCGATCGTCTCTTGCTCAGTATAACGAAACACACTAGACGGCTGAGTGCACTGGTGGAATAGATTGGTCCCACATTACAGTTTAATGATAGAGTACGTGAGGGACAGGGCGTAACAATGTATCATTTTAGAAAGCGGAGCGGAACGCGTTAAAGAATTGGTGCACGCGGAAGGTTTTTTCTTCGGTTTTTATAAAAGCCTGTTAAATCTGACAATCCCACGTTGCTATTATTTTTCAACAAAGGTTTTTTTAAAAGTTTAAATTACACAATGATTACAGTTTATTGCGTTGTGTATCCCCCTCCTTTCACCCCAAATCCAACAGGTTTCTGATCGTAGTAATGTTTGTAGTCAGTGCCAGATTAAAATAAGCAGGAGACCTTGGGTGCCTAAATGTAATAGCATAATGATCATGAGAAACGGGAGGTGGAGGCCCTCCTAGATTATGAGGCCCTGGGATGAAGCCTGTTCAGTCCATATGACACTGCAAACATATCTGCCCGGAGTACACTGCGCTATTATTATTCATTCTCAGGCTTAATAGCTTCTCTTTTTTCTGACGCATTGCTATAGATATTTAATGTGTGTGTGTGCGTATGTTCGTACGTGTGTGTGTGTGTGTGTGTGTGTGTGTGTGCACGGCTTATAGCGGTTAAGGTGGACTTTATTCGAAAAGTCTAAAGCTCGAAATCAAATCTACGAAAATCCTTAAATTAGTTGTAAGCCCTATTATTACAACGAATACATCTGCAAGATTCTTTCGTTTCTAGTTCGTAAAACGATAGAAATTCGAGAAGTATATTTGTGAAGTAGTCTGAAACGACTCCCGATTATTACCGTTACATATGTAATTACAATGGGGTCCTTAGTATGTCAGGAAAAAGAGAAGCTATTAAGTCCGAGAACCGATAAAAATAGCGCGGTGTGCTCCGGGCATTAGAAGCATAGACTCCAACATGAACTTTTTTAAAGGTAATCTGTAAATGCCATATAATATTAAAGTTTTTAAATTGTTAATATACTTTCAATTATAATTTGTCAACACATTGAAAACTTTCAACTTTTAATTATACAAATTAACTATTAATTAAGAATATCGTTCTTCTTTAATTGCAAATCAAAATTGTTATAACAGTTAAAAACATTAAAATGTTTGATTATTTTCAAACCTTTTTTATTTCATTATAAATCTATCAACTATTTTTAATATGCGTTTTAAAATGATTAAATCCTAAAATTTATGTTTATAAAATGTAAAAAAAGAAGTTAAATATACCCAAAACAAACAAAAAAACATTAACAAAATGTGTTATTTAATAAATTATTAATATTATTATTTTCATTATTAAACTAATGACGTGCTTTTCAAATTTATTATATCTTAAAATTTCTGGCTATAAAGTTTGTTTTTTTTTAAATAAAAAATAAAAAGAAAGAAACAGAAAAACAAAGAAGGACAGAAATAACAAACAACAAAAAAAAACCGCCTTCACACACTACAAAAAGCAACAAGTAGCCGAGGGCAGCGTTTAGGTTCAAGGAGGGAAACTGCGCGTGAGAATTCCCGCCATGTGTAACATATCATAATATGTTTTATCACATGAAATAGAACACCCAATCAGTGAACACGCCATCGCCTATTTAGATTAAGTGGAGAAAATGATAGTCTATCTCGTGATTGGCACCTCACACAAATTGCTATGTAGAGATATCTTGTGATATAATACTATCAAAAATTGCTACATTAGTGATACGTGTTTGTTTATATGAATAAAATATTTATTAACATTTTAATTTCACACCGAATTAGAGAAATGTTTATATTATCAAAATATTTATTGAAATGTCAATTTGATACCGAATTAGAGATATGTTTGTATTATTAAAATAATAATGAAATATTAATTTCGCACCGAATTGGAGAAATGTTTATATTATTAAAATATTTATTGAAATGTCAATTTGATACCGAATTAGAGAAATTATTAATAAAATAATTATTAAAATGTAAATTTCATAAACAAATTCCAAAAATAAAGAAACAAAGAATGGTGAATGTTTAGATTATTTACAGCAAAAATAAAAACCAGATGTTCATCAAATAGACATTTTAGGAGAATATGCAAACTTCGACGTTATAAACTATTTTATTCTATGAATTTTGATACCGGACAGGGTGCTTAATGTTAAATAAAATTTGGAACAGAAAAAAGTTCCCCACTCCCGACACATTATAATATCTTTTAGGAAGTTGTTAAAAAAATAGTTTTGTTACTAAATGTATACAGATATATATTTTTAAAATCTTTAACTTTGTTTTAATATGCATATTTAATTAAAATAGAAAATAACAACAACAACAATAATAATTATTATTATTATACACACACCCCCACCCCCCACCCCCCAAAAAAAACTTTATAAGAAAACTTTTTTAATTAAAAAAACAACAACCCATATCCAAAGCATTCTCTGAGAAACACATTTAATGTTATTTAAATTTTATGTGATTTAGTTGGGTTTTTTTGTATGGGGAAATGAGTTTCGTGAAGTTTGTTTATCAAACACTGTCAGACTGTTTTGATATTTTCATTCTTTTATGTTCGTCTTAAAGTGTCAAGTTCTACTTTTTTATAGCTTTACATTTCAAACATGGCGTTAAGTGCATTAAAATGTCATTCATGTTAATTGGTAATTGAGCCTGTTTTATTATCAAACTAATTGTTTTAAAACCCATGAAACATGTTAACGCTATGTTTTAGTAATAAAAAAGAAAGGATTCATTTCTCATTTAGTATTGAAACCAGATTTGCAAACTGTAAATAATGAAATGTCCGCTGTGGCAGAATTAATTATCTAAAATACTACATATATTGACTAGGAATAATTAGTTTACACATACTAGTAACTGGTTAAGAATGAGAGTTAAATATAAGCACGGTTTTTTGTTGTTATATTAATTACATTATGCGTTTTGTTTTGTTCTTAATTAAACACATGTGAATATAAATTATTATATTGTAACACAATAAATAGAATATTTACGGTATCCTACAATATCTAGATACAGCTAAAATAAGTCATAAAAATATTTCTCTAAGATGTCTATAATTAAAATAATTTATCTCTTAATTAAGACCACCTTTAAATACAAACAACATGTTTAATGGATGATCTCAACTATCAGGTGTCACCACTGTCTTGACAGAAATTCATGAGACGACATAAGTTTTAACTATACTTCCTTGAACTCTGGCTTATGGTTATGTCATTTAAATTTCATCTTCAATGTTTTACATTTTCATAAATTTACCTTCATTTTAACAATTAAAAAAAATTAAATATTATATTTTCTTTTGATGTATGTAGCAAATTGATTGGAAAAAAAAAGAATGAATATTTTGTTTTATTTTAAAAATAAATTAAGAAAATCGTCAAAACTGTTTGGTCTCGTCATAATACTGGAACCCCACGGCTAGGTGGCGTTAAATGTCAAGCATGGGTGAACGCCGTATGAAGAAAACAAAGTTTTTATCATCTATATACATAACCGCGGCGTGAGAATGGTGGCCGATGTAGATTGCAAACGTACGTTACAGATGGAAACGAGGCACTGACCTCGAGGTTATCGTCAAATACAAACACAATTAGTCTCGACGACGTATCACTTTCCAGTCTCGATCACCCAAGCCGACTCCGTGTCGTCACTTTTCGTGTACGTATTTATATATTTATATCCAAAAGAAAAACATTTTTTCAGCAGTTGTATGTTTTCTATCATTTGGTTTTGTTTAAAATTAATTAGAAATATAGTTTTTTTTTGAAGTTCTATATATTTTTGGAGCAAAAGAAGATGAAATAGAGATTTTAATGTTATATAATTTTAAATTATTGATAAGGTTTTTAATATTGATATTATGTGAAGCAGATATTTTAATGTGTATATATTTCAGTTTATAACAATTATATTTTAAATAATTATAATAAAAAGTTAATACAAAAAAACCTAAAATGTTCGGTATCTTAGCCTTTATAAAGAAAACGCCTCTTGGAGGACCTTATAATTTTTTTTAAAGTTTATATAATATTAAACAGACGAAGAAAGAATTTTAATGTTTATATACTTTTTAGCTGTTAAAATACGTGTATGTTTAATGATTAAAGACATTTGAACAGATAAAGTAGAAATTTTAATGTTTATATAATTTAACATTTGAAATAAAATAGTTTTAATATTTATACATTTTTAAAGAAAACGTAAGAAAAAGAAAAAGTCAATCTTGTATTGTATTTTTAAACAAAGAAATAACCAAAATACTTATTTTAATTCTGTAAAGGAAATATAATTTTAATTAATTATTTAAAAATATAAAAGGAAGCTATACATTTTAACAGATTGTGTATATGCTTTTATTGTTTTTTGTGTTTCTAAATACAACTACTTATAAAATTAAATTTAAAAATCCCCATATCTACATGGAACTTATTTCTATGTGATTATAAAATAAGATATTTATTGGAAATGTTTCTCTTAAATATTTTTACTATAATTATAGGGAATGGAATACACATTTTGCTAAATTAAAATAACACACACGAACCTCAAATTATGTTTATCCTCATTAAACCACGTTTTGGTGGAGTGAACCACATTGACCATATATTTTAGATTAAAAGATTGAAGTTGCTGCCTCCAGAATTATCTTCAGTCGTGTGCTATTCAGTTTTATTTTATACTATTTTCATATATATGTATATGGCAATTTATTATAACATAAAAACATATTCAAGCCTATGCATCACTAGGCAGTTACGAACTGAATAGAATTTTAAATTTTTAGGCGTTTTTATGTTATAATAGAAGAAAATAGAAGAACATGTTTAGATAGGGAAGAAAACTGAAATTACTTTTTTTTTTCAAAACTCTTTTATAATAAAATGACAAATTATTTTAACGACATCCGTTCATACGTCAGTTCTTCATCATATTTTTCTACTTTTGTTTAAAATGAATACGTAATTACGCTTCGTCCTCCAAATTTTACATAAATTAACATTTAAAAACTATTCACATAAAATACAGAGGTTTGGTAAGCAGATACTTAAAAATAGCAATACAAGTTTCTCTTCTTGTCAATCATTTTTGAGACACAGTGGTCAAATCTTAAGTTTCTTGTTTTCCTGACAAGTTCCGTTAGTTAACCAACATGGTTTAAGACATTAAGATGTTGGTTCTTCTCGCTTGGAGGTGTCAGTAGGTAAACAAGGAAGCGTTGTAGACCCCTAGTTCCCAGTTACTCGCTAAGTGACGAGGCCCTATGGGAGCTTTGACCGCGTCTATCCGGCAGCGTGTCTTGTGTCCGAACAAACGTCGACCCGGTGACGGTTCGTGTCCAACGCGACTCTTACGCTCGCCTTGTTGTTGTTTCCGGTGGATTTACTACAAGCTCTGGGTGATCGTAACAAAGTGTCAGACACCAGTCCATCATGGCTCGCGCCCTTGCCCAACCTCCGTCTCTTAGCACGTCGACGTCAGACTCTTTGTAAAGGTCTTGTGGTAGTACATAAGCGACAGGGGAGAGTTCGCGCGCGACCGCGACATTGTAGTTGAGACCAGTAAATTCGCGCCGTTATTTGGCAACACATGTTCAAAGTTGCTGTCTTTTATTCTTTGTTTATTTTTCACCCTCAAAGTAATTTGCACATATCGTACTGAGGTTTTATGCTATTTCAATATCAAAGAGGACAAATTACGTTAAAAAAAATCGGTCATTTTTTACGTGCAATTTTGTTAATATGTCGGTGAATATTACATCAAATTAAAAAAAGAAGTAATATTTATTTAACAACACTCTTGAACATTATTTAATTAGAGACTGTTAAGTGGAAAACGTTTTACTTGCTGGAGAAGAAGCAGATATTGTTGAAGGGGAGGGTAAAAAAATTTAATATTGAAAGAGGTGTCTTAAGTTGGATAAGACCTAATTATAATGAAAAACGAATGGTACCCAAAAGGGAGTTGGGCCTCATAACAGCCCTGGATCGGCCTATAATTTGCAATCCACGATTAACTACTCTTTTAAATAAGCAGCAATTGTCTTTATCTACATTTGTCCCAAAGGCTTTGGTAAAGCATCGTGGAGAACTGGGTGAGAGGGTAACTAAAATGGGTTAGTTTCATGATTCCGTCTCTTATGGCAAATCTGAAGTGAACAAGTACAGTGTCTATGTTTCTTTCATCTGCCGACGTACATTCTATTGATGCCGTTACGTAAATATCACTTCCTGTACGAATCATCACAGACGTGCAGCATTTCCCACCGGAAATGACGAGTAGTCGTTCTTAGCAGAACTCTTTAAGCAGACATCAAAGTTCTCAGCTCTTAATGAACGTTAACACGTAAATAATTGAATATTAGTAGTTTTAGGTGAAATGAATATTAACACAGTCATTTAGCGGTTATAAAGAACACGATAGTTGATAAATGAACGGTCTCACACAAAATGGCAGACAGTACTCGAACCAACGCTATGACGATATGAACTACCGTTACGTAGATAATACTGACTATATCTATCGTTACATTTCACAAATATTTTCACGAAGTTTTTTTGTGTGACCCGAACGTCCAAACTATATTACATTGCTATAAATAACAGATAACATTTTACAGTAGAAAGATTTTAGAATGATCCCATTAGTACACTTTATTTGTTATGACGCTAGGGACTTCTGTATATGAATGGGAGACGTATTTGTTTAATCTTCCCTTTGATTCTGTTTTGTACAGATATGTTTGACCATGACAACGGTTATGTCATTTAAATTAGTATTTATTTCCGAAACAGTATAGATTTTTCATAGACATAAGTGTATATCACGTTACACGGTGTATGCGTGTTTTCAGTAGACCTTAATTTCCTTAAATATACATTTTATGTTACTTCCATACAGAGCCGATCTTTAGCCAATTGAACCAATTCTCCGAATGAGCCCGGAGACAAAAAAGGGGCTCGCGCTATGGTAACCTATTCTAGTCTTGTCAAGTAAAACTGTTCCCAGTTGTGTCCCGGAACTCCTAAGCCCAGCCCTGCTTCCATATTGATTTGCAATATGAAACTTTCAGCTCTAATTTGAGTCATGACTGAGCACATTGTCAACTGCAAGTCGCGACAATTTACATTTAATTTCGTTTTTAATACTATCGAGTGAATTATGTGAATCGCAATAACGAAAGGGACACCGAACATAAACAACTCCGATAGGAGTATAATATGTTACATGGTTTCCAGATATCTTGGCTCTTACAAAAAAACAAAATAAAATCTCGACGGCGGACCGTAAAAATGTCATCGCCAATGTTTGTTTAGAAGGTTATTTAGTTAAATGCACTGAAAATTCAAAAGAAACTACAAATAGACGGATTTCTCTAATTGCAACGCCGTAAAAAGGACTGGTTAGAGAATGGGTGACACGTGGACAAGCCTATATTATTATTTTTTAAATGGAAAGAAAGAATAATGCTTTACTTTCATAGTTATTACAAACTACAAAAATCTGTGTGCTTCTATACTCCGCGTCACAAGAAACAGAACAGAAACACCAGTGTGTTAAAGTAAAAAATAACTGTAAAAAGATGAACAACTGTCTTTTAAACATTACGTATTGTGTAAAGCTACACAATATACAAAAGTATTTTATTTTATAACTTTTCTTAAATTATATAGTTCAAGCACGGCGGAAGTAAGTGAACATTGACAGAGGCGTAGATTCCTTTAGGCACCGTAGGCAGGTGCCTACACATTTTTTTTCCAAAATGCCTCAGAATGCAGCTGAGGCGATATGGACTTTAAAACATTTCCGGTGGGGGGGGGGGGGAGGATGCCTCCGGACTTCCCGAGAGGACATGTGCCTACACATTTATTTATGCCAAGCTACGCCCCTGATTGGTGGAGGCTAGCAGAGGCATTGGTGATGGACACGAAGTTATGCTTAATTCAGAATCATTGGGGGTGCTTTAGCCCCCAGCACCACGTACAGCCGTGCCTGTAGTTGCTACGGTAACAAAATATCCAGAGGGTGTCCAAAGGGTCCGGACCTCCTTTTCTCGTATTATAAATTTTTAAATTTATATTTTCCATGTGGAAGGACTTGAAAATGTACCCATCACATTTAGACACCCCCCCCCCCATCAGAAATCATGCAACCGCGTCTTAAGCATGGATATGATTATTATACAAACATATATACAAACACTTGAGTTCTATGCGTGAAGTTTGATGTATGGATATGATTATTATACAAACATATATACAAACACTTGAGTTCTATGTGTGAAGTTTGATGTATGGATATGATTATTATACAAACATATATACAAACACTCGAGCCCTATGCGTGAAGTTTGATGTAGCCGGTCGACAGGGCTCACTCTGATGTCGTGATGAGCTGGCCACTTCAAAGAGTTGAGAATCGGCTCGCTAGCTCAACACGTCATAAAACACGATGTCTAGATAGAGGCAGGTCTTTCCTTTCCCCGTCGCCTGCCTCAGACAAGTTTACAGCCTGAAATGATGCATTTTATAGCAGTAAACACGTCCATTCTTTTCAGGAGCTGTCATACCGTAACACGCTTTCACAGTTTCTGGTGTTCACGAGAATAGACTTTATAAATCTGACAAAGTTTGCTTTTAAATTGTAAATAGTTTCTGTTTAAGTTCACGTGAACACAAACGCAAACCACAGCACTTTCTTTAAATGAAGAAAGCAACCAATGCATGCTAATTAAGCAAGCAATACATGCTAATTAAAAGTTAATGTCTTTTATTGCATATTAATTATGTTACAAAAGTAAGTATTATCGATATGTTTATTATTATGAGATTTTATATATATTATATTAAAATTATATTATAAATATAATTCATTATTTAATGTGAAGATAACATTATTTATGAACAATATACTTATTATTATAAAGAGTGGATTGGAAATTTTAAAGGAGTGATTATTTGTTTTATTTATCTCTGTAATTCTTGTAAAGTTAGAGGAAGGGAGCGTAATTAATTTTTTTGAATCGTAAACCAGTCTATATGCAATTAATAGGGAAGGCGTCATGTCCACAAGATCCGCTAAAGACTGTAAGCAGTGCCTGAATATCATCCAATGAAAACACATAATTTTCATAACGTCTTAACATTTTCACGAGTTGTGTCGCGTGATGGCACGTGCGGGGTGTGCTTTTTTCCCGCGCGCTCCTCAGTCCAACTCAAACAACCCACATACTTGTTCCTCGCAAACTTTATCAAAATGAACGTTGAGCCACAGATCAAATAGAGCCAGGCATTAATGTTTCTGTTCTTGCTACATTTGACACTAACACTCAAACAATGAACAGTATCGCAGTAATGGCGGACCCACGCGGAAAGAACGTGCGTTGATGAAACAAAATGGCGTCGTTCGCTCGATCGTGTTTAGACACGTCCGAGGACCATGCCGTACACAATGCCATGACGTCGTGGTCTTTGATCATGTTTGCTGTCTACAAATGCGGTCATGGGTCGCGAGTCAGAAGAAGCCGATGGTGTTTTCAGTAAAGCGAAAGATTATTGCTTAATTCAAAAACGTACAACTCTCCGTGTCAAATTTCAGGCGAAATAAGCGTTCACTAAATCCACGTGCGTGAAGTACGATAATCTCGTGTTCTTTTGTTATTAGTAAAATGTTACATTACTTTATTGTAGTTTTACTGAAGCAGGGATTATTGTGTAATTCAAAAGTTGTGATAAATTAACGTTTCACTAAATCCACGTGCGTGAAGTTCGATAATCTCGTATTCTTTTGTTGTTAGTAAAATGTTACATTACTTTATTGTAGTTTTACTGAAGCAGGGATTATTGTGTAATTCAAAATTTGTGATAAATTAACGTTTCATAAAATCCACGTGCGTGATGCACGATAATCTCGTGTTCTTTTGTTATTAGTAAAATGTTACATTACCTTATTACAGTTTTACTGAAGCATGGATTATTGTTTAATTCAAAAACGTACAGACGTCCGTGTTATATATTGTGACACATTAACGTTTCATTAAATCTACGATAATCCAGTGTTTTCGGGTTTACCTGTACTTTTTCTAAATAAGTTGTTATTGTTTGATTCGAAAATTTACAAGCGGTATGTATCAAATGATTGAAGTTAAGTGTGCATGCGTCAGGTACGATCATTTACTGCCCATGTTTTTTTTTAAAAAGCTGCAATTCTTTCTTATTATTATGATTATTATCATTATTATTATCATTATTATTTTTATCATCATCATCATCATTATTATTATTATTATTATCATTATTATTATTATTATCATTATCATTATTATTATTGTTATTATTATTATTATTATTATTATTATTATCATTATCATTATTGTTATTATTATCATTATTATTATTATTATCACCATCATTTAATGCATCAGGTTATTCTTTGGTTCAAAAATATATAATCGGCTGTGTTAAATATTTGCTTGGAAGTAGGGGAAATTATTGTTTCACTAAATTCACATGTATTAGGTACGATAAATTAGATATATGTAAAAAAAATACATAATATGGACTTGAAAAGGCAAAACCGTGAGTTATTCAGTTCGAATCCCCATCTAAAACTTCTGTAAGTCAAGTATCGTGATTTCCCACTGAAAATAACACCATAGAAAATATTAAAATGTGGAAAAATAAACACGAATTATTATATCTTGTCAACATTAAACACCGTCACCAACAGTCAAAATGTAGTTAAACAATATATCAATGTAAACATAAAATCTAAAAAGTGTCATCTATTTATAAGAGTATGTAAGAGAACGTTAAATGTTGCTATTTAAATAACACATGGACAATAAACATATATCATTTTATAAAACTAACATCAAACTAGTCATCAACACCATGTACCAAAACTACCTGTCAACCAAAGAGCAAAAGCTAAAAATGACCATTCATTGGAAATAGTTCATAAGAAAACGTTAAAAATTGCTATTTAAATAACACATGGACAATAAACATACATCATTTTATAAAACCGACATCAAACCTATCAACAACATGTACCTAATCAAAAAGAAAAAGCTAAAAATGACCATTCATTGGAAATAGTACATAAGAAAACGTTAAAAATTGCTATTTAAATAACACATGAACAATAAACATACATCATTTTATAAAACCGACGTCAAACCTGTCACCAACAACATGTACCTAATCAAAAAGAAAAAGCTAAAAATGACCATTCACTGGAAATAGTTCATAAGAAAACATTAAAAATTGCTATTTAAATAACACATGAACAATAAACATACATCATTATATAAAACCGACATCAAACTAGTCATCAACAACATGTACCTAATCAAAAAGAAAAAGCTAAAAATGACCATTCATTGGAAATGATACAAAAGAAAACATTAAAAGCTGCTATATAAATAAAAAAAACCCGGACTGCAAACATAAATCATTTTATCATTTTATAAAACCATCATGAAACTACGTCATCAGCAATCAAAATGCACGTAAGTTACATATCAATCATAAAATAAAACATAAAAAGTTGCTATTTAAATAAAACATGGACACAAAAAATCATACATCATTTTATAAAACCACAATCAAACAGTCATCAACAGTGAAAATGTACTTAAAACAATATAATTTATCAACTTAAAAAAAATAAAAAAAAAATATTTTTATTTTTATAAACATGCTTAAGTATTTTCATTATTGTAATCCATTGCGTTGGGAGTGTCATTCAAATGACAGTGTTGTGACGATTGTTAGTAAATATAGCGGCCTGACGACGTTGTTGTCCACTTGGCGACATCAATCACACTTCATCCAACGATCCAGCTACTCACTCCAGCACGGTGTCATTGTGACAAAGAAAACACGATTTATTACGTTTACATCATGGAATATCCTCCGGGGTTTTCCGGTACATCTGTACACTGAATATCCGTACTGTATACTTTACCATCTAAAAACTCACGATATGGTCACATTTTAATATAACATGCAAAAATACTATATGGATATGGTGGTCATATTTCTACATTTCGCTTTACGGCATATGTGGAATACTTATATTGTATACTATACCAAACTATTATTATGATATTATTATGTTTTCACGATGTCGTCACCTTTTAATATAACATGCTATCTAGCAAATATATAACGACATCTTTGTCATTTTTCCACATTTCGCTTTATAGCATATGTGGACTACTCATATTGTATACTTTACCATGTACTACCTCACGATATCGTCATCTTTTAATATAACATGCTACCTAGAAAAAAATACATGTTTCCACATTACTCTTTATCGTATATGTGAAATACTCATATTGCATACTATATCCTCTCCAGACTACCTCACGATATCTTCACCTTTTAATATTACATCTATCTAGCAAAAATACAACGATGTGATGGTCATGTTTCCACATTTCGTTTTATTGCATATGTGGAACACTCATATTGCATACTATACTATCTACTAACTTACGATATCGTCACCTTTTAATATAACATCCTGTCGAGCAAAAATACAACAACGATATGTTGGTCATATTTCTACATTTCGCTTAATCGCATATGTGGAATACACACTAACTAGCACGAACACGAAAACAATATATTACCATATTTCGCTTTATCGCGTATGCATTTAAATTGTTCGATCTTTCATTCGTACATTGGATGATAAATATCGACGTTGTCATAACATTTTCTTTTTTACCACCTTTAATATAATTTCAATCCATGTTTCCCCGTAAAGTCTGCGGTTACGTTCTGTACCAAACAGCTAGCGGTCGCTCGTTAGACTAGTTTTTGCGCTTCATGTTAAACTCAACGAGAACGTACGGAACCAGTGAAATCGCCACGGAGCGCCCGAGACGGCTCGTTTGTCCTGAACATAAAGAACAATTTACCTGATTTTACCTGATCTGACCGGAAGGATAATCTGGTTTCACATCAGCAACTGCAGATTGTGAGCAGGACCGTGAACAGACGACAGGCAGGCAGGAAAGAACTGGGATACCGTGTTTCAAAACTAAGACGTGCCCACAGTATGGCCGGCCAGTTTAAGTTTCATTTCTTCACGGGTACATGTATGTGTCCACGTTTAGCAAAAACGCGTTTTATCTCAGCGTCTGCAATTCTCCCAGTTCTCAAAACAGATTTAGAGCTGTTGGTCTCTTAACTTCCTGCAGAACGTCAGTCCTAAACAATGGTGGTTCGTAACCGCTAACAGCAGGCGTGTCATTCCATTAACTGCCGCGGTTTAACCCGATACCCGACAGACGATACTCTATCCAGTTATTCGTGTGATTTTCCTTCAAGAGTTGTACAAGTTTACATTTAAAAAGAACACAAATAATTTTTTTATAGAAAACACAACGGCAAAAAACATTTATTGGTACTTAAAAAAGGCATCAGATTAAAATAAAATTTGGATGGTTGAAAATGTTAATGTTATGGAATTATTCATATTATTATTACTCCTTTGCGAATACCTAATGATATCATTTCCATGTGCATGTATTATAATGTTCACAAGATGTCTATACAGCTGACTAAAGCCACATCAGTTATCTTGTAGATAAATTGAGACTATTCACCATGCAACGTTTTAATACAATATGTTTAGACGTAGCACTGCTTAATTCTTATTTCTTCCTCTTTCCTTCCTTCCTTCTTCTTTTCTTTCTTCCTTTATTTTTTCGTTCCTTTCTATCTGTTTATCATATTACATCTATTTCTTGTTGAATCATCTTCCAATTATAGACATGCAACATCTCCACAAAAAGTAGCAATTTACATGAAATGGATCAATTAAATAGTCACATTTCGTTGCGAAATATAAGTTATTTTCCTAAATCAGGGTGGTGCTTAATTAATTTCTAGGTATATATTTACATCCGATTTATTATCCCTAACATTATGTTTTCCAGATTGTTGAGTGAAGAAGAGAAACGCCCATTTGTGGACGAAGCAGAACGACTCCGCGTCCAGCACAAGAAGGACTACCCAGATTACAAATACCAGCCTAGACGCCGTAAACCCCTGAAAGGAGCAAACCAAGCAAACGACAACACGAGTCCTCTTCCTCCAGGAGTGATTCTCAAGCCAATGGGAGACAGTTCGTCACCCAGCGACGACTGTTCCAGTGAGTGCTCCAGCCAGCCAGGGGGATCTAACGGACCACCCACCCCACCCACCACGCCCAACCAGCACGAGGCGTTGAACCTGAAGTGTGTTTATAACAGAAAGACGGGAAGACAAATGGTCCCTGGTGGATATCGAAGTACGTGATATGTTTGTAGTCAAATTATTACAAGAAAAAGATTATATGTACATGTATTTACAAAAAGTGGAATTTTAAGGTTTGCATTCCGTAATGTACGGTGGATATAGAAGTTCATGAAATTAAATTAGTAGTCAAATAATTTACAAGAAAAAGATTAAATTTATTTTTATAAAAAATAGAATTTTAATTTTTACTTTTCATAATGGATACAGAAGATTTTTTTTTTTTTGCATTTCGTAATATACGGTGGATACAGAAGAACGTGAAATTAAATTTATGGTCAAATAATTAACAAGAAAGGCATTAAATGTATTTATAAAAAGTTAAATTTTATTTGTTGCATTTTGAAGTGTTTTATGGTAGACATACCATTTATCTATATTATAGTGATTAATGAGTAGTTTATCGAAACTACCTCTTGACTATTATCTGCATAAATACGTTGTCGTTTCGATTAAGTTAAACAAAAACCAAATAAAATGGAAAATAATATTTACTTTTTGGAAAACCTAAAATCTCGTTTCTTTCAAATACAAACTGTAATATATATTTCCTTAATTTTATTTAATTTTTAAATATTATAATATTGATACACAAAAGACCTATCTCCACCTTAATAACTAAGCAGACATAATGTTTAAAATAAAATTGGTTGTATTTATTTGCATGCTTATATCCAATTAAGGTTTAAGCACAATGTTCTGGGCGCACAACTCAGCTTCCTGTATTATCTGTCCAAGCTTCTTGTACTATCTGTGTTTGTAGAAAAGGCGAAATCCGTTGCCGCCACACTAATACGGCTTGTTTCATATATAACTAATCAAATACTGTTATTGTTTCTTTAGGACAAGGGAACTCGACGAATCCTATTGACTTCAGCCACGTTGATCTAAGTCCGGAAATCATTGATCCTTTTGATGACCACGATCTGGATCAGTACCTCCCTCCGTCTGGCGTCCACCTCCAGACACCGCAAGGTCCTCAAGTCGCAAACGATGCATACTCCTGTTATTCTGGCCAGCCCGTTCCCGCAGCCACACCAACAAGCTGGGCCACCTCCTATAGAGTCTCTTCAAGCAACTCTTGCGTCCAGTCGTACATACCTCCCAATAATAACTCCCCATCCAGTCCACCGTATGACATATCAGAGGCTTCTGGACATCCACGAAACACTATGCATCCAGGATCTCCACAGATGGCAAGGACGAATTACCACACTAACCAGAATGAATGCAAATACCAGGAAGAGGACAACTCTCAAGTGAAGATGGAACAGCTTTCATCTCACCAGACTCAGCAGTACAGGGTGGAGCAAAAGTACGATTCGTTCGACGGGTCAGCCACCCGCTACAACATGGACAATGTTCTAGGCTATAATGGAACTACCCAGAACTCCTTTCTCAACCAGGGTGGTCCGCCAATGCCACCAGGTTATCAGTACACCATGGGATTGCACCGTCAGATGTTTAACCCCATCCCCGCCGCGGTTCCCGGAGAACCGTCTTGGGAGAGGTTCACGTGAGGCATCAGTATTCATTTGTTCAAAAACAGTTTGATCTCAGTTCACAGCTCTGGTGCATAATACCGGTGACAAGAAGGTCCCATCGCTTGGAACCTTGTGAGGATCCTTCTGAGTTCCCTTATGAGGTCTTCTGAGATATCATAAAGGTCCTGTCGAACTATATGAGGACCCTTCCGAGGTTCTTTATGAAGTACCTCATCTGAAACATTAAGAACCTTTCTGAGATGCCTTCTGAGGTACCCTGTAAGATCCATTCTAGGGTCCCTACTGTTGTAACCTTGTGAGTGAAACTAGCTTGCAGACAGCGTTGTTGGAAAAAGTGCTCAAGACTTTTTATATACTCAGAATGTTCTGTTCTGTGGCCCAGAAATTAAGACTACGGACTGTTAAGTGCCATATGAACCAGTGAAGTAGGGTCGAATCCCGCCAAAGGAGAATATTTTATTTTTAAGGACTGACCCGCGAGGTCCTGCACTATATTTAAATGTGTGTGTATGTGTATCTTCTGACGCTTGCCACAATGTGTATATTTATAAACATGGCGCCAGAACAGTTAACGCTGGTTTTCTTCAAACAGTATTTAAGCTTTCTTCTCACTCGTCTGGACATATGCAACATGTAACATGACAATGAAGATGACAAATAAACCCATTCAACAAGAAGGTGATATCTATAGACCTTGCTTTCACTGTTTGCTAATGCAGTGAACACCACAACTTGGTGTTGTACCAGAGATGAAGGACATTTCATACAAGGACAACTTATCAGATGATGCGTGGACTTCGTCAACATCAGTGTGCTTCTTATGTGTGTTTGTGTCTTTATTTTGTGTTTCATATAGTAACTGTGAAATAGATAGATATATTATGAGTTGTCGGATGTAGACTCACATTTATTCACTAATAGTTTAATATGATTGTTAGGTTGTTTTCAAGGACCAGTTTATGACATCTACAGATGATGCTTGTTACGACTATTTGATTACTCCTAGATTTGGTCGTGTTATTTTTAATATGCATGTTATTGTTAGACTTTGTTAGGAACCCATGACATTCAGATGGCATAGACCCCACATTGTTTAACGTATTTGTAAAGATCCTGCAAACAATGTTTAAAATTAACTACAATTAAAAATACCATGTGAACTTACAATATTATTAAAATCAATTGTGTTAATAGTTTAAATGTTCTGTTCCTGTTTTGGCATGCAACATTTTTTAAACACTGTTTTCTGATACGCAAATATAATTTTGGCACTTTTTTGTTTCTATCGAAATTGGAGAAATTCTTAAACATCTAGATTAATTTGAAAAGGATTGGAAATGGAATATTATTTAAAATCTTGATTAAACTGAAATAATTTCAAACTCATATTTAATTTTTCTGATGTTAATAAGTATTTAAAATTTTATATATTTTATGACAAGATATAAACGTTAAATGCGGTTAACAAAAGTGCAAAAAATGAATTTGTAGAATATATTTTGACGTGATTATACATTATAAGAATGATATGTTATGTCAGTTTATTGTTACAAGGCAGGGCCTTAATTAAGAACAAATAATTTATGAATTGAAATATTATATGTTCATATATAATAGACTATTCATTTGTCGTGATTATTGATGGAAAGCAAAGTCTTCTGTCGTTAAATTTTCTGAATATGAATGAAAAAAGAATCATGTTGGTCGCCAAAACCTTGCTATCACTTAAATTAACCAAAGCCAAATAATTAATAAATACTCGAATTAAATCCAACTATATCCATATTTTTACGTACGTTGCACTGATGTTGCCAGAGGAGGGTGGGGGAGCCATGGAGAATATCCCCCCCAATCACAATATTTACCCCACCGCCTTTTATATTTGTCTGTCTTGGAATCGTAATGGTGCTTTCAGTGATGTCGCATACCCCAATATAAAATGCACCCTCTCCCAAATAAAATTCTGACTACATCAATAGCTCATCGACAGACTACAAAACGTCCGACTATTTCCGAATAAGGTTTAAGATTATATCGTACAACAACAAATACATACAAAGAAATAAACAGTATAATTAATAAAAATTCATATTCATGGAAATCTGGAAAAAAACATGGAAGAATTAAAAATCCATTTATTGTTTTACCTTCTCAGTATTACTATTCATCTCAATTAACAGTTATAGAGTTATGTAAAACTAGTTGATCCCTAAATTATTTTAATTACTATATTTTCCATTTTAGGTTTGGCTTTAGATAATTTAATGACATGATTCTCTCATTGTGCTTTTGTTTTAAACATTTTAAAAGTAACTTTGATGTAAATGGTATTGTTTTGGAATAACCTAATAAATAAATTATTCAGGGCAGATACATAAATTTTGGAAAGATGTCAAAAGATATTTAATAAAATAATATTTTAGGGGTGTGTGTCCATAATTAGTTCTCACAAATTATAATGGGGGGTGCGGTGGGGGGGAATGATGACCGAAAGAGAAGGTTCGGACTCCATTTAAATTAATTAAATTAAACACGACAAAAGAATGGCCTATATTTACAAATGATCTTGCTTTGTACGGCAAGATATTTCCTTTGTCTTCCATATTTTTGTCACAATAAATACGAATAACAATACATTTTATATTTATTGAGAATTTAGTTTGATCTCAAATATAATTTTTTGAACATATTTTCTAAAGCGTTAATATGCAAATACAGCGTAGAGTAGCCTATATGTAAACTATGCAAATTGTTATCATTATCATATCTATTTTGTATGTGTATTTCATCATGTTAATAGACAGCAGGTCTGTACATTTCTTCATATCAGCTAAGCAATTGTAATTATCAGGAGCGAATCTAGATGGTCCAGGCAGGGCGGGAAAGCATTGTTTTGAGTACATATTATAATTTTTATTATTACTGATTGTGTAAATCTACCGATGGTCGATTGCTGGGTGGAAAGGGAGGGGGAGGATGGCCCGGTGCACCCTGGATCCGCCCCTGTTATCGACCATTAAATGCTTATAAATCTGGATCTCTTTAAATTGTTCATTTCTATCTTTACGTCTTAATTCATTCTTACTGCGACGTTTTAATTTTAAATTTTATATTATTATTATTATTATTATATTTTTGAGTTGGTATTAATTTTGAAAGGTATAAATTTTCTCGGAAATACCTTTAGTAAAGGGTCAATTATTTTCTTGGTTTGTTAAATTTCGTGACGTAACAATTATTTTCTTGATTTGTTAAATTTCGTGGGGTATTTTTTATAGTATCAATACTATGAGGTTATTAATTTGCATTACATAATTTTGTTTATGTTCATGTAATTGTTATCTTTTATCGTATAATTTTTATCTTTTATCATGCAGTTTTTGTCGGTTATCACCTGTTATCTACTATCCGTAGGCGTAATTGTTATCTTCTCCAAGTAACTATCTTTTATCAGTTCATTTAAAATAGATATGTTATTATTAGTAAATGAAACGACGCTAAAGAACGAAACGACGCTAAAGAACCAGTCTATTACACAAATTATATAATTCTAAATGAACTAATCTACAATAAAATAGATTAATAGTTAAAGATTCAATCAAAAATATTCTACAAGGCTCAAAAGAACCAGTCTATTACACGAATGATAATTTATAAACCATTCTATAATTAAAATTAATTGATAATAAAAGAACCAATCAAAAACTAATACGAGGCTAAAAGAACCAGTCTTGTTGGTGATTCAAGGTTAAAAGAACGAGCCTGGATCACGTGATCTCCATTTGCAAACATTTAAAATGTTTTGTGTTTTTGTTACGGCCATATGAACAATTGTGTACATATTTTGTAGATTGTTACTATTCAAGTTTTGAATAAACATTTATACATTTTGAATATATCTTACGTCTCAATTTGTTTAGTTTTTTACTATAGTGGACACATTTGGGCTGTTTCCGGTTCCAGCCAATTGTCCACAACTGGTTTAACAAAGGCTGTGGTATAACTTGATACTGATTGGTAAGAGTAGTCTATGCGGCCTGTGAAGTGGTATATAATAACCAATGAATAAACAAGGAACAAGGGTATCGTTAAACAAGGAACAAGGGTGTCGTTAAACAAGGAACAAGGGTGTCGTTAAACAAACAATATCTTTAAAAATGTTTTTAAAAATTATGAAAATATATAAAAACATATATTTTGATTAAAGTGTTTAATGGCCCCTCTTAACTGACGTTTGACTATGGACAGACTTTATTCCGATGGCCAAGAATATGATCACTATTTAGACAGTGATTCATTAGTTCACACCTTAAGATTCTCCTTTAAACTCTTGAACTCTGTTTTATACACAAATATCGTTTTGAACAATATATGAAAAAACATTTTGCCCTTTGAAATTGAAAAGTCTTTCTCTCAAAAAACAAGACAATCGAAAATCGATAAACATTTGTACTTATTTTTCTTCTTCATTGTTAGATACTTGCCATTCTAATCCTGAGGTCGATGATGTTCTGTTCTAAAGACATTTTCATCATTTTGATGAAAACAACGGACTTGACAAATATTGCGTGTGCTTGTTCTGACCTTTGACGAACATCTCGTGTTAATGTAACACTGATTAATCAAATGAACATCTCGTGTTAATTTAACACTGATTAATCAAATGAACGTCTCATGTTAATGTAACACTGATTAATCAAATGAACGTCTCGTGTTAATGTAACACTGATTAATCAAATGAACGTCTCGTGTTAAGGTCACACTGATTAATCAAATGAACGTCTCGTGTTAATGTAACACTGATTAATCAAATGAACGTCTCGTGTTAACGTAACACTGATTAATCAAATGAACATCTCGTGTTAAGGTCACACTGATTAATCAAATGAACATCTCGTGTTAAGGTCACACTGATTAATCAAATGAACATCTCGTGTTTAGGTCACATTGATTAATCAAATGAACATCTCGTGTTAAAGTAACACTGATTAATCAAATGATTATTTGTTTAACGACACCTTAGGACATTGTTTTATTCAGCGGAAATTAGATGTCAAATATATGGTGTTTTACGATTCGTATTCTTTAGAGGAAACCCGCTACCGCCACATAGGCTACTCTGTACAATTAGATCGTTTATATACGCTTCCCCACAAACAAGACGCACATACCATAATATTTTATGAACAAGTTGTGGACCACTTGCTGGTGCAAATAGTGTACACCTACCCATTGAGCCTTGTGGAACACTCACACTGGTCTGCAGCCGGTATCAAGATGAAAAATCCCATGCCTTGACTGAGATTTGATCCCAGTGCCTACCAGCCCTGAATCCGACACTACGCCACTGGACCGGTTACACAGCTTTATGAGTTGTCATTCACGTCTTTGCACATTACCACGCAGACACTTTCTAGTGCAAAGAATATGGAAATACTGTTTTCAAAATGAAAAATCAATGTATTTTTGTCTTGACTCTTAGACTACATTTCAGAATATGAAATAATATCTGATAAACATGTTATTTTGAGCATGTATACAAAATTTCCTCGTTTTAGAGAAACTACAAATTTGCTGTAATTATAATGGGTTCCAGAAATAAAGCAGGATTCGTCCATCTTTCCAAAACACCTGATATCACATGGGTGGAATCAAACATTTTGGTGGGGTTCTAAAGTTATTTTAAAAATTGATAGCCAAATGGGAAGAGATTTTGGACCCTCTCCTCTGATTGTGGCTATATATCAGGGACTTAAGAGTGCAAGTCGTCATGGTTTCGCCTTTATTGGAAAGTGGCTTTCAATACAAGTTGAAAAATATCAGTTTGTACGTATAAGAGAAGTGTCCTTTATATATAATGGTGGCTATATAAAGGTGGTTGTTACAGCAGTGTTTCTATAAAACAATTTTAGATGGATATATGATTTGTTACAAGCGGATTTTTCCACTGTAAATCCGAGATTATAAAAATTAAAATTAAAGGGGTGGGGACATGAATTTAAATAACATTAAAGTCTATGTGTACAACTTGAGACACAGGACGTAGCTCAGAGGAGAAGCGTTCGCCCGAGGTACCAGAAGCGGATCTTAGGGGGTGGATTAAGGGTTTTAAATACCATTCGGTCACATAATTTTATTTTTCCGATTAAAATTTGGTTGTATGTAATACTGACCCCCAAATGTTAAACAATTTCTGTATCCATCATTGGATGCGATAGGCATTGGAATCGACCGCTTCAATGTGCCCATTGGGATATTTCTTGTTCCAGCTAAAGATCCGCGACTGAGGAAACAAAATCTGTGGCATGTGCTTTCCTGTCTGTCGGAGGGTGCATACTATATAATATGTAAGCAATTAGTCGGAAAGATTTGCCTAACAGCAGCGGGTTTCTTCTGCGAACTATGTGTCACAAATACCATGAGCTTGACATCTAATAGTCACTGATTAACCAGTGTACTGGGGTGTCGTTAAACAAACAATCATTTCTTTGTGTGTAAGACGAATGTAACTGAAAACCATCAGTATTTAGAGGATCTGAATAAAGCCTGATTACAAATACAAAGCGTTTAGCTCTGTAGACTGGAAGATAAAATCATTTAATTCATTATGGCTAAACACACCTTTATTTATCTCAGTCGTCTTTGTTTACAGAGAAATATACATGACCAGAAATTGATAGCTATCTGAAATACACTGCAGTTAAATGGAAGCATGTTTGATTGATTGTATTTATTTTATTAAAATTAATGTTTAATTCTCTTAAAGATATTACACAGTATCCCTTGTGTTCATATCATTTTCTTCTAAATCTACACATCTAATACACAATCCAGCGAGTACATTTCTGGTTGCACCACACTCCAACACCAGCGATGGTAAACTTCATTTGTCTTACTAATGCACTTCAGGTTCGGGGACCACTCAATATAGAAATTAAAAATACGTTTCAAATTTAAAAAAACTGAAATAAAATGAATAAATAGAACTAATTTTATAATTATTACATTATTAAAAATAAAGAAGTCCTTAGTCTGGGGGCAATTGCCCCTTTGCCCCCTTATAAATCTGGCCCTACCAACAATACTATTAATATAATAGTGAATGCACGTGCACATAAGCGAAGAGATTGCCAGAGAACATGCATACAACTGGATCTAATCCTGAAAAGCTTAGATGTTGTGTTTTTTTTGTTTTGTTTTTTAATTTAATTTTGAAAATAGTTACAACAAATGTTATATTATTATAAGATATCTAGACAAATAAATAAAATAACTCATGGATAATAATGCTTATATAATTATTTATGCAGTCAACAATTTCAATATTTTAAATTATAAACTTCAAAAACAAAAATATATAAATAAATATTTTAAAATGTTAAACGATTACCCCTAAAACAACTATTGAATTCGTCCGTTGTAGGATTATCTTGATCACTTTATCTCAGTACATACATACGCGCTGAGACAGATTTGGGCAAATCAATACAATTATTTGTATGTGAATACGAACTATTACGTCGACGAAGACGCAAGACAAACCTGCGTAAATACAAACATATTTCGCGCAGTTTTAATTTTTTAAATAATGGTTCAAATCACGACCGCGCAATTAGGTAAATATAGAGCTTTCTGTATATTTGTCAGATTAGAAGACGGAGAAAAATATTTGCTTATGAACACGGTTTGAATTTTATTACCTGATTTAACAGCATGTTCTTAAATTATAAATCTAGCCTAAAGTGATATATTGGCTATACAAATTTAGAGATAGTTTTTAATTTTTTTAAATTTTTTAAAAATATTATTATTATTAGTTAACAGTATAATACATTATGTTAATAGACAGCAGATCTGTACAATTCTTAGTATCAGCTAAGCAGTTGTAATTATCCAGGAGCGAATCTAGAAAGCCGGGAGGGGAAGCAGGGAAGCAAACAGTGTTATTTTCACTGCATATTATATTACTGACTACAAATCTACAGATGGGTGGAGGGAGGAACAAGCCCCGATGCACCTTGGATCCGCTCCTGTTATCAATCATTAAAAACTTATAAATTTGGATCTCTTTAAACTGTTCATTTCTACATTTATGTCTTAATTCATTCGTATTGTGAGGTTTTAATTTTTATATTATTATTATTGTTGTTGTTGTTATTATTATGAATAGTTAACAATATACTGCCATATACATTACTTTTTTTATATATGTTTTTAAAGTAGTATGGCTTATACAGATTTATAAGGTTTGAATAAGTACAACTTGATAAATAATCCAAGCTAAATACAGACAGGATATGCCAAGAAAAGGTACATACTTATTCTTCTCAGCTATTTGGTATCACCACTATTTTGAGAGTGATTAATAAGCATGGTCGGCGCAGCCGATATAGGGGAGGGAGATAGGGGCATTTGTCCCTCCAATAATCTGCGGCGCCCTTTTTTGTGACAATATTTACATTTATTTAGTACATTATTTAGGGGCCCTTCAAATGATTGATGGCGCCACTGTTCAATCTTGCCTCCTCTTAATATTTAAAGGTAGTTCCGGGCCTGATAAGTGCATGTTATCTCTCATAACACTAAAACTTAAACAGTGGCCCACATACTTCATAGATATACGATTGTGAAGAGGACAAATGGTTTATTAATTTTAATTTAATATAATATTGTCGTGTTTCCTGTACAACATCAAAAGCATTTCTCTCTTTTTGTACAAATATGACTGTCGTTCATGAATATATTAAAAATAAGTGTTGTTAATAAATATTCATGCTAAAATGAAATTGTCGTTCATGAATATTCATGTAAATAAATAAATAATAATAAAAAAATAAAAAATAAAAAACCCACATAAAAACCCACATTAAGAATGCACAAAATAACACTATGAATACTTTGTCATACATTGTAATATGTAGCCAGGATAAGAAAACCTCCAGAATATATAAAAACATATTTTTTGAAAAAAATAAATAATAAAATTCAACACCATTATTATAACGCCATTATGTAAGGCGTCTGCATTGGAGTATCCAATCACGTTGAAATATGTCACACGAACAAAACATTTTGCGTCAAGTAGAACATATTACAACACGTTATCAGCTTTTGTTGTAAAACATATGTTTGTAAATGTTGAATTTATTTCTTGAATCAACGCCATTTTCTAATGCAGTCCCGCAGATGTGCGGGATTCCTGAAACGGCGAGGCTGGCCTCGTATTGGTTCTTCCCATCACGGAACAAGACGAGAGGATGCGTCGCAATCCGGGAATATTCAAAATTCACTCACTAAGATTCGTGTTGTTCCGTAAACACGTGCTAGTTGAACAAGTTCGCGGAATAGACCGTAGTAATATTAACTATAAAAACTTGTTTGACAGTAATCACTTACAATCCGACAATTCGTTCCCCGCACAAAAAAAACCCCCACAAGGTCGTAAGTAACATTCTGAAGTACTAATAAAATCACGACATTGTCCGATGCTTAAAAATCTTAATTTTTAACATGAATTCTATAATCATGGGTAATAGAAATCATAAAAATATTTTATATTTTTCAATATCAGTAAAATATTCAGTTTCCAATTGAAATTTCTTCGGTCGGGGGCGGGGGGGGGGACGAGGGGGGTGGTGCTCTTGTACAAATGAAGTTTGAAGCAAAGCAATGATTGTTGTTGTTGATAATTCTTTCAAAAGTCCCTTTTCGAATCGTTTCGAATTGACTCAAATTCAAACCAGAAAAAGTCGTACTATTTGCTGAGATCAACCGAGAACTACCAAGAGCAACAGAGAACTACCAAGTGCATGTGTATAACTACCTGAAATCCTATCATGGACGACAGTGTTCTTAATTGTTCAACAATTACTACTTGTATGAAATTAGCAGTAAACCATGTAAAAAAACTCGTAATGATTCATCCGTAACCCTATATAGCTGTTTGGCTGTAATGCTAATATGAATAAATGTTGTTATTCAAATTCAGGCATTTTATTTAATTCGGGTAAAAAAACAAACTGCCCCACTACAAAAATGGGACCCCAAAACATGGTGTCCGTGAGGGAATGAATCGTCGACGATTTGAATGATTGTTAATACCGACCATGAAAAAACTAGAATAGCAATGAATTGGTACTTTCAAAATATATTAACATTGGTAGGTGGTTGGTGAAAATTTATTGTTTTATACCCTAACAATTTAAAGGCGTTCTGCTCCCCACCCGTATAAATTTAACTGGAACAGCCCTTACGATTTTCTCTAAATTTATGAAATGTCATTTATGACCTTGTTTTTCAAGGGACGAATTTCAGACAAATATGTCAAATGGTAACTGTTTAATGTAAACAATGTAAAATGCAAGTTTATCTTATGGATTTTGACGAAATCAATGCAATAATTTAGAAACACCCCACCAAAAAATGTAAGGGAGTCGTTCACCTCACATCCTCCCCCTACCCCATTATTTCGCTTATAGTGAGGAGGTTTTCTCGAATTTCAGTTGATATATAAATGTTTTAATGTTAATTCGCATGCAAGTTGACCGACCGGCAGTGCTAGTGTTAAATTGTTGGACTCCTAGCTGTTAGGTACTTGGGGGAGGGGGGGGGGGTGCACCACGTACCGGATATGGTCTTGTGTAGCGCGATATATCTACCTTATGAGGATCCATTCTTATAAAACCTATGACTATGACAG
>JAULBS010146241.1:0-12408 GCA_032355785.1 Symmetromphalus regularis | reverse complement strand
ACCAAACCCTGAAACAAAACCAAGCAATCTTTAACATGAAACATTCAGGGTGTCACATAATCATGTTGACCAAGATTTAACATCTCTTGAACCAAACCCTGAAACAAAACCAAGCAATCTTTAACATGAAACATTCAGGGTGTCACATAATCATGTTGACCAAGATTGAACACTTCCTGAACCAAACCCTGAAACAAAACCAAGCAATCTTTAACATGAAACATTCAGGGTGTCACATAATCAGGATGACCAAGATTTAACATCTCTTGAACCAATCGGGGACCAAACAATCTTTACAATGAAACTTTAAGGACTTCACATAGTCCTGTTAACTGAGATTTAACATTTCCTGAAACACAACCAAATCATGTTTAACATCACCAAAGGACATTCCGTTTTTTGCTTATACTAACTTTGAAGGCAATTATAATAATAATTATTATTTTTTTAATGACCCCATTAGAACACAATTATTTATTAATCGATGGCTATTCAATGTCAAACATCTGGTAATTTTGACATGTAGTCATCATAGGAAACCCGCTACATATTTCCATCAACAGCCAGGGATTTTTTATATGCACTTTCTGACAGACATGACAGCACATACCATGGTCTTTGTTGTAGGGGACTAGTTGGGACAAGAAACACCCAATCAGAGAATGAGTCCACCAAGGGAATTTGATCCTTCAAACAAAGCTCCTCAGTTGAATGCTCTACCAATTGAATTCCAACAATTTTATAATAAAAATAAGTACCTCATTTATTTAGCTACATGGTGGTCTTTTTCCCCTCAAGAAACAACCTTAAAAACCTCACCCATCTCTGGTTACAATAGCTGGTCACGAAAATGGCAAATTTCTGGTGTTTGAACATAACCAAGTGTTAGCACTTTCAAAATGGTGGACTGCTAAACATATCGATAAATACTGGACATAAATGATGATAATATTGCCTGAAAACAAAGGTATGTCCATAATTTTCTGTTCAATAGCACTTAGTGATGTGGTTATTCGTGCATGGAAGTTATTCTAACAGTCTTTCAGCAACATGCTCACAGGAATTCTCAGAATTTCACCGCTTCTTACAAAGGAGTGGAAGCAAAAATCTTCCCCAGAACACTCTAAAAACACTCGCCGTCTTTTAGGCAAAGTAGCCTTATAGGCGAATAACTATGGTATTATCTTAACCAATTATATTTTATAGAGTAACATTACCTCTTCAAAATCATCCAGTTGTTCAAGTCTATTCTTGACCTTGTCACTAACTGTAGTGGTCTGTGTCTTCATCACAACTAAAAGATTTTTTTTTATTATAATATGCATGGACACAGTACATATGGGGAAAATATGACAAAAACATTGCCACATCAAGATTTAGATAAAACAGCATAAGTTTATGTTTAATATGTCATAAAAGAGTAAGTAAATACAGAATATTATTTTACTACATTCTGATAACTTTTATTTGGCAAGGTTTAGCTAATGACATAAGAGATGAGAATGTTACATTTCATGACATTATAGGCCTGGAAAATTACATCTGCAATTTCACAGACCTTTTAGTTTTACAACTGGAAAATTATACATGTACTGACTATTGTAAATTCCATGACCTTCTATGCCTTGTAAATTATATTTATAAATTACAAGATATTCTAGACCTAGTAAAGTATATTTGCAAATTTCATGATTTTCTAAGCCTGGCAAATTATATTTGCACATTTCATGACCTCCTAGGCCTAGTAAAATATACTTGCAAATTTCATGATCCTCAAGGTCTGGTAAATTATATTTGCAAATTTCCTGATATTCTAGGCCTGGTAAATTATATTTGCAAATGTCATGATCTTCTAAGATTGGCATGACTTGTATGAAATCTGTTATACAAATGTACCTCTTTCTTTGTCTGCTGAAGAAAGAAAACTAGTTGTAATTGATAGTTTCTCTGATGTAGTAAATTTTCCCAAGATCCCAGCTTTTTTCAGTGACCATGGCTCAAATGTGTCATCAAGCTCATCTGAAGCTTTTGTATCATTCTTGCACTAAAAAAAAAAAAAAATTACAAATCTAATGACATGTAAAATAAAAATACATGTACAGCTAACACTGGGGTGATAATCAGTGACAGACAACAATACAATAATTTAAACAGCATTTTAAAAAGAAAGATTTCTTAAGCTTAATTCTCTTTTAAAATGGTAGGGTGTCTGGCTAAAAAGTTGGCAGTCATTGGATCGATCCTTTTCAGTGGACCCATTTGCAGTTTGGGCTATTTTCCTTTCCAACCAGTGATCCACAACTGGTTCATCAAAGGCTGGTGGTAATGGTTTGCCTCTAAAAAATATGTCAGAATGACCATATGAATGACGTCAAATAACCAATGATAAGATAAAAATCAACATGCTCTAGAAGTGTCGTTAAATAAAACAAATGTTTTTTTCTCTTTAAAAATATATATAACTCTAATAATTATCCATTGATGGTTAATAAAAAGAAGCTGATTTTTCAATCTACATGAAGATTCGTCATTACAAAGCATTCTCACAAAGTGACACTAAGTCTGCACCTCTAAGCTCTTTGATCGACCTGGTTTGGTCACAGTAACTGCCTCAGCTGCCAGTCTAGAGAGTGGATCTGATCCATCCATTGCCTGAAAGAGTGGATCACCCAAACTGAGAGGATCAAGAAAGTCTGTCTGAGGAGTGCTTCCTGGCTTGTGTGATTTGCTGCCACCACCACGCTTTTCAGCTTTTTTCATTTCTGTGACCTGGTAAAAAATATGAATTAAACTATTTAATGTTTGCTAAATAAACATAAAAACAAAAAATAAAACATAATATATATTTTATCTTATTTTTCTTCAAATGATTTTCACTTGAAAATATGATAACATTTGTCCAAAGAAAAATGGATAAAGAGATGAACTTTACACTCAAGTACATATAAACAATATATACCATGGACATGACAAATAAAAAGTATCACACCAAATATAACCTGCCAGTCAAGTTATATGCAATCCCTTTAATTAACAAAATGTCCACAGCAAAATAAATGCTGTGGAGAAATAGTGTCCATGGCATTTTCCATGACAATTTTAGCGTTCACAATATTTCCAACTCTGAGTTTACAAAAACAAAATACACCTTGAAAAAAAGAAGAAAAAAAGTACTCTGTGGCAAAATAAAGTGCACAAGAGAATTAAAAAAACCTATACAATCTCCATAGCATTGCCAATTGTAGCAGGCAATTTCAGGAGTTGTACATGCAGAGCTAGGTCTGGCACAACAGTAACATTCACCAAATTATCTATAAAAATGTCAAAAACTGAAGTCATCTTTTTTCTGCACTTAAAAAGTTAAATTGCTATTATTAAAAGAAATTATTTTGCCAGATTACATTCAAAATTTGCCAAATGGTTTTAAATTTCGCCATTGGTGAATTTGGTGAATAGCAGAGCTAGCCCTGACATGTAAATCAGATTCTGATCTAAACTGGACAAATATTTCTGATGACCACTGGCTTATGGATCTGTCTGACAAATCGTAAAAATGAACTCACAGTGACAGGTTTTAGAGGATGACTTAAAGCAGCTTGAAGCGTACAACCCTCAAACTGTCTCTCTGCATCATAGTTCCGCTGACGTGGATGCCTGAAATAAAAATATTTTAAATATTATTTATATTAGACAAGACGTCAGATACAAATCAGTAATAAGTAAGAAAAAACAGACTTAAATATACAAGTATATGTAAATAATGTATTCATAACAAACACTTTTTACCACATCTATATAAGGCCATATTAAAAAAAAAGTTATTGACCCTCCCTGACTGCCTATAGAAAGAGGTCCCCACCCATTTAAAAAATAAAATTAAAAACCACAATTAAAATAAAGAAATATTTCTGAGTGTGTCCAATTTTCATACCATTTTTGAGGAATCTATGTGCAAGCACTCACAATTAACTTAATATAACTTTGATCATGATTGTGGTGATGTACTTAAAAAAGAAAGCATTCCTCTTGTACAATGCACCATATATTCTACTGCAATACAAAAAAACAACAAAAAAACAACAACAACAACATCCCCACAAAAACCAAACCTCCCTATATTTTCTAATCAAAATAAGAAAGAATTATTTTTCTCCAAACATTTTTTTAATCGCTAAAATGTTATGTTACCTAATTATATTCAAAATGGACGGACTTGCGACATTAAAATAATAACAAAATGTAAGTGGGTATGCGGTAGTGGAGATGGAGAATGTCAACCCAAATTGAAATGCCAAGTCGGCGAAAGCCCCTCCCCCATTATGACAGAACTTAAAATGCAATTTGTATAACAATACGTCAACAACAGCATGTTTGCACCTGTTAACTGGGAATTAAAAATATAAAAATTAATATTCGCGCAATGCACAAGTACTGTAACAGATAGAAAATTGTTACAAGCAAAAACGAAAGCAGTGAGGAAGCGATTTACCATTCAAAGGCAGCCATTTTCATTCATGTGATACAAAAGACAACGAGTAATTTCCCTTTAGCTTTTCTTTCCTACTAAATCTCACTCCTCAGGAGGCGCACTCAAGTATATAAAGTAAGGAATAATCATAGCCTTTAATAAACCAGTTGTGGACCACTGATAGGTGCGTTGTATAAACCTACAAATCCCTTTAAAAATCCCATGCCTCAACTCAGATTTGATCCCAGCAACAATCGATGATGTAATCACTGTGCCACCTTGATCGGTTTAAAACTTACTTTTAAAAGTTCGGGGTCAAATAGCCAGCGGGCGCTCGTTAAACTATTTTTTTTTTTGCGCTATATGTAAAACCCAACAAGAACAATCAGAACCAGTGAAATCTCTAAGTAGCGTCCATGAAGGCTGGCAGCCTGCTCTGAACGGAAGTTTGTTACCAGCTGCAGTCATCGTGAAACAATGTTAACTGTCTTTAACGTGCGGTTCTTGAACAGTTTTATACGAAATGAAATGAAACGATTGTTTGTTTAACGACACCCTCCAGCACATTGTTTATTCAGCGGCTATAATGTGTCTGACGTATGGTATTCTGTGACTCGTGATCTTTTAGAGGAAACCCGCTACTGGTGACCACATAGGCTACTCTTTTCGATTAGTGGCAAGGGATCTTTTATATGCACTATCCCACAGACAGGAGAGCACATACCACGGCATTGAGACCGACAGGCTAACCACTGCACCACCGGGGCTGGTATATATAAAATGATGCAACCTGACCATGTAACATGCACACAAATTGATCGGTTTTCTCAAGATGCAGGAGCGGGATGTAGCTCAAACGGTAGCGTGTCCGCCTGTGAACAATCGGTCGTCGGATCGATCCTTCTCAGTGGACCCATTTGCAGTTTGGGTTATTTTCTATTCCACACAGTGGTCCACAACTAGTTCATCAACCGTGGTATGTGCTATTCTATCTGTGGGACGGTGAATATAAAATACCCCTTGCTGTTTATCGGAAAGAGTAGCTGATGTGGCGGCAGCGCGTTTCTTCTAAATACATATGTCAGAATGACAATATGATTGACGTCCAATAGCCGATGATAAGATAGAAATCAATGTGGTCTAGAGGCGTCTAATAAGACAAAGTTTACTTTCTCATGATGCAAAACTTTCAGTTATAGGGATTCCATAATATGATCTTAAGAGGTAAAGCGGAGGGCCATCGGGTCAATCCTCATCAGCGGAGTAGTTTGTGTTATTTTTCTTTCCAGCTAGTAGTCCACAACTAGTGTACCAAAGGTCATGGTATTTGCTGTAGGGTACGTAAGCACTTATAAACGATTCCTTACTACAAAGAGTAGCCTATGTGGCGATAGCGGATTTCCTCTGTAAATTAGACAAATAATATAATAATAGAATAAATAATGTACATTCCTTTAATTTCTATAATAACGGTATACATTAGATAAAAATTCAATTTAAGCCAGTTTACTACATACAGGTCACAGACTAAGAAACAGCATCTCGTCAGTTTCGAAATAACCATACTTTTACTATTGTATTTATTTATTTGTATTATTTTTTTAACAACACCACACGAACACATTGATTTATTAATCATCGGCTATTGGAAGTCAAATATTTGGTAATTATGCAGGCCCGTACGCAGGATTTTCTTTAGGGGGGTGCGTTCGTGAAGGCCCGAACGTTTATAACGTTATTCTAGTAAATTAGCATCATTCCAAATTTACATTTACGGAACTCGACAGATTTAGTGGGGTGCGTGCGCACCCGTCGCACCCCCCGCCTGCGTACGGGCCTGTTATGACACGTAATTAAGTGTGAGCCAGCCTCCAGCGGGTTTTGAACCACTGTTATCAGCTTGAGAGTCAGATGTTCTACCACTGGACCACCGAGACTAATAACGCATTTAATGCTGCCAAACCTGCTATCACCTTTTATATTTATATCAGGGCCCGTGCAGTGCATTTGAAAGTGTGTGTAGGGTGTGGGTGTGGTGGGATGGGGGGGTTGGGGTCACTGAAATGTTGGTAACCGAAGGGCATTAGCGTTCCTGCAGGAACACTCTCATATTTCGAAAACATTCCGGATTTCTGCCACTTTATTTTGTCATTGAATAAAAATAAAAATATTTTTATTCAGGAAAAAAAATTAGTTGTCCCTTAAAAACTGGTGCTGATGCATGCCCTCCGGACTCCGAACCCAGCGGTGGCTGTATAGTTTCCCGTCTTGCAATCCTTTTAATACTTTCTGTGCAGTTGCCCTTTGGTGATACATATAGGCTAGACGAGTATTTGTTGTCTTATAATATTCTTTCATCTGAGCAAGACCTGCAATTTTATTTCATCTAGTATCAATGTGAAAAGTACCCTTGAGTTAAAACATTTATAATGTGCTTGTAAATCTAACGTGACATTTCTTAATAAGAATCTTGAGTTGTGACGAATGAAACCTTTTGTATCGAAAGTCAGCAACCTAACGTATTTTGTTAATTTTTAAGACTGAGATCATTATTGTAGTGTTTAAATGGTGTATATGGTGGTTGAAAGTTTGTACGTAAAGGTTTAATATAGTTACAAGTTAGGTATTGTCGTCTAAGAAATTTGGTTCGATATAATACACCCTAATGGGAAAGAAAGCTATTAATGTTACTTCCCTTTAATCAGAAGCCATTTTAAGCCAGCTTGAATAAAACGACACCTTGCAGTTCACAAAAATGTCAAACATTTTGATCGAAAAAGTATAGAAACCAAATAAAATAAAAATAAACCCAGACCATCTTGATTAGTAAAGGTGTAATATTATAATTATAGATGCCATATTTCGTCTTTAAAAACAATAAAATATCTTTTACATTATTTAATTTAAATATGTTTGTGAGAAACAACTTTGCGCCAAGACGACATAGTTAAGTGTTACATTGATACAATAAAGAGAAATACTGGTAAAAATGATTATTTAGGCATTTTAATAATATTTCGAAGCAAAATGTGGGTGGGTGGAGAATAATTATATAGGCGTACCCCCTGGGATTTACGCCCATAATTCTGTTCAAACGTGTCATTCCTCAAACTGTGTTGTTTTGCAGGGTAATTTAAACATTATTATCATTACTATTTTTTAATGTTTGTCAACCATAGTTATATTTATGATTTATTTATTTTAAAAGTTTATTGCCACAGACGTGTTAAGAATTATTATTATCTTAGAATAAAATCATTTTAAAATTCAAAATGGCTAAAGTGGCAGTCTTCATAAAATGTAAAACAGATGAAAACTCTTGAGTAGAGAAACACCAAATCTTTAAGAAGGTGGTTGTATTAAATGTTTCATTACTAACACTATTAAATTGTTGGATGCACAATATTATAACGTAAACAGATTTCAACTGCTCTTTTATTTCAACGAGCTGCGTTAATTCCGAGGAGATGGGGGACGCACACCCATATTTTAGACAGGAGGGATGCATGGATTATCAACCTACAACAATATCAAAATGCCGGAAAAGGCATTTCTAAAACATTGGACTTTCTAAAAAATATTAGTGGGGATGCCTCCACCCCACCCCCGGCTCCATCCCCAACTTCCAAAAAGCGATTGTTACCTTGATTTAAAAATACATCTACTAAATATTATGAGGACTGCCACTCAACGACTCTAACATACTTTTAAGCATTTCGCTGTGCAATGCTTTTTTTTCCCTAGTGAATTATTTTAATTAATATTAATTTATAGTGTACATATAACTGAGTGTGTATCCTTTTAAATGTAATGCATCTCAATTCTAATAATTTCTGAAGAACGGACTACCTACCACCTTGTGGATCGAAATGTAAATGCCCCTTTAAAACAAACTAGTAAAGTTCGACACATTCGGGCTGATAATAACAACACGTGAAATCTAGAAAATGACCATGGCAAAATAAATGTGTGATATTAGTGTCCACGGCATTTTCCAGGGCAAGTTTACACTTTATTTTTAATAATAAGAAAAAATACAGTGAAAAAAAAAATAATAATTCCGCGGCAAAGAATGGAAAACTCTGCGGCAATTTTCACGGCATTGCCGACTGCCGCGGGTAATTTCAGTGTTAAATAAATGCTTATAAATAAGGCGTAAGAGTGAAGCATTAACGATTCCCTTTAAAACGAACAAGAAATGACGCAACACGTATACATAGGTAAACATGTTTATTTACGTTTCCTTTACATTATTTGGCAGGTTTTCACTCAAACTATAAATCGAGAAGTATTTAATTACACTCAAGTTCATTTGCCAGTTCTAAGAATAAATTCAATAAATAAGTTAACAAATCACACGAAATTGATAAGTTCGACATACTCGTCTGCACTTAACAAACACAACCATAATCGGGCCAGCAACCATTTCATAGCCAATCAGATCTAGCAAAGGAAAAAAGACAAAACAATCTTTCTAGAAGAAAAATAGAAGATTACGAAGAAAAATATTGGCTGATCCAGGGGCCCCAGAGGTCCCCACATTATGCGATTTAAATATTTATTATAAAATATATTTATTTAAAAAATATATTTTTAACGTTAATGTATCCGAGGAATCGGCATCATATAACTGCCCCCTCCCCCATTGGATTATCTAGATGCGCCACAGCTATTTTTGTTGTTGTTCGATGATATTGTGTTCAATACAATTCAATTTTAATTTTTTTTTAATGCGCTTAAACAGATGACCAAGCACGCTTCTGGCATAATGACGGAAATTTATTCTAACGTACCCAAACCGAACAAAGCTGTTATCAAAAACACAAATTTCAACACAGGTCTAACATATTAATAAGTAGAGCCGATTATTGCAATAAAATGATTGTTTTACCAAACTGTCAGCCAGTCAAACTAACATAAACAGTAAAATATGTGCTGCTTCTATTAACAATCCAAAAATCACTGAACATCCCACGGTATGACTTCATCTTGTGTTATTCAAACTGGACTTGGTCACGACCTTCTTGAAATCAGCAATGGCGCTGTCGAAAATACGAAACACCACAGTAAATCTCTTCTCACAAGCAAGCCATTGCTTTATCCGTGATTTTAGAGTCCTTTAAAATTTTGATTTTATTAGGGAAGTTAAAACCATCAAGGAAATAGCCTAGATTAAATAACTATAACGTTTATAGAATCATTTATTGTCCGTTTCTATGTGCCCAATAAATCAAACAATTTGAATATACGGTCCTAAACTTATATGGACAGTTACCAAATAACGTAATTATTACCAAAACACCATAAAAATATCATGTTAAAGAATACTATGTATTATTATTTGTATTTCAAATAACGGTCATCTTTTCTCAAAGGAAAAATTTGCAGGCCTACTCGACTGAATTAAAATGTTCACCGATCGTTGACGTGACATTATCGAACATAAAAATAATAATATATGAAGACATGCGGCAAAAGATGTAGGCCTGCAATTATTCAGTTACCGATATTACAACTTAGAACTGTATTTAATATCCATTCTATTTTATAATGACAGCTTACGACCACGTGTCTTTATACTATTCACGTATTGATGAATAAAAGTATTTTGTGTACGTTAAATATACCAAGTTAAAAGTACGTAATTTCTGGGCTGTCAACTGTCAGGAAATAAAGTATATAAAAGTTATAATTATTGTAACTAGACAACAACCGTGATTCACGCGGGGTATGTTAAAACAAACAGCAGTTTTCAACAAAAAATCTAAAAAGAACCATAACACGCAAATACGATACATTATATGTAACTGAAAAACACGTGCTAAATAGTGTAGAAAACCTATTAACATATCATGTTTGATTTTTTACACGGGAATGAAAAAGTGTGTTTATAATTGCTATAACAAAGCATATAAAATGTCTGGTGGAGGTGTTTTAATATAAATACTGCACACACGTGCACACAATACGTGCACATTGTCACGTGATGGTTGATATCACTAGGGAAAGACACAGCAGCCAGGTTCAGCACGCGACGGAGATAACCCACGCGCCACAACCTTATTAGGAAAGACGCGATTGTCTTCTCTATAGCAACGCAGCGCCCTGTGGCAGCAGAGCACCATAACCGCTTGTTGAAGAAATGTGCCGTGTCTATATATCACTGGTCGGCAGCAACACACTACGAGAGAAAACTCATCTCCCACACCAACACTGATACCAATATTCCACCAAAGCACCGTTCACTGATATTGCAACAGTATCTAGATGACGAAACGCCTTCTGACGTCTTGTTGGGGGTACATTCCTCCCATGAAACTGAACGCACTGGTCACGTCTGCCAAATTAATGGCATATCCCATATAGCTCTCTGTGCCAATATTCAGGAACGCTTAACACTAGTGCGTCGACTGTCTGTTTGACGTTGGCATGGAAACAAGATGAAAATGTTCAGACAACCGCAAGTGTCTTGCAGAATTATGTTTGTTTGTAGGTGAAGAAAACAAAGATGGAACATAAATAAACATAACGTCAGTGGCAGTACAGTTGAACTCTTTGCCCAAACACCCATCGAATGTAATATAAGGGGATGAGAAACTTCAGAAAACAAGATGGGTGTCCAGTTGTAGTAGAACGCTAACATAATTAACCTCACGTCCACACAAAACTCTTTGACGTTTTCATTTTCCACTTTGGTAAATAGAAACATCGGTTTTAAAGAAGAACATTACCCAGAATTCCATTCTCACAGTTATCACAAATCTGATCCAGGAAGTTCTTCCGCGCGACCCCCATTATACATAGATTGATATAACGTGTCCGGAGAAGCCATATGTGCTTGGTACATCCCAGGGGGCGCTTGGTAACCCATAGGGGACATGGCGCTAGGCGATGTGCCACTACTACCGTTCATGTAAGAGTCATTACTAGTAGGGGTCCACACACGAGCCCCATACTCAGAAGGTGATGACATGGAGGGCTCGGGTGAATGCCACGCCTTTATTTTAGGATTGAAGTTGCCATATTGCGCAGGATGAGGGCGACTTGGTTTTGCTGCAACCTGTGGCGGAACTTCCTTCGCTGGCCTGCTTTGTGAAATTTGTGCCTCATCTGAAATAGAAAAAAATAATCTACTAAGATACGAAAATAATTTTATATTGCTCAACATTTGCTAAAGACCAAATAAATAAGTTGACATATGTAACGTGCATAAATTACAAATCATTGTTTGCAAAACGCACGCCAATCTCATGGAAACATGTCTCGTAACGCAGCTTTGTGTAGGGGTGCAACGATTTACCGGTATATCGCGATACGTGCCGAGCGCAATACATACCGCGATATAGTTTCGTGTATCGGGATATATCTATCTAATGAGTATCCATCAAATACTTATAAAGGCTATGACTTTTACAGTAAGTTATAGAAATAAAAGTTAAACTTAATTAAAACATATAAATCTACTGTATCTATATATTCCCTTTTTTTCCATCAAAAATTGGTACAGGTCTACCTACCTGAGATATGTTTAGTACCGTAGTTAGTATGATAGTATCCAAATATGACTATTACATCTTGGTAAAAAAATGTTGGTTAAGTGTATTGCGGTACATATCTCAATATAGGTGTTCTGTATCGCAATATATCGCAATACAGTTTTGGCCGTATCGTTTTAACCCTAACATTTTGTATTATAGATCACAAATCAAACCAATTTTCAAATTGCACAATGAATATGTTGTCTAGCTAGGTTTGAGATGTATATAAATTAAAGGGCAAAAGAAATGATACCAAGAAAAATTTAACGATAACTGAGGAACCACACAAAACTTTGAAAATAACATTTGTATTTGCAAAACAGACGTATAGTCGACATAAATGCCATAATTTAATTTAAGCAGCGATGAAAACAAAATCTGCAGAAGCCTTAAACAAAATAT
>JAULBS010146230.1:0-12408 GCA_032355785.1 Symmetromphalus regularis | reverse complement strand
ATATTAAGGATGAACTACTAATTGGGGAATTGAAAATATATCCTCATGTTTTAGTTATGTATGTATTTTATTTAGAACAAACAACCAGTAAGCTGAATATAATTTATTACAAAACAAACAAGAATCATATGTTTCCTGGTGGAGGGGCGAATCGACTCAGCACAAGGGGCGAAACGACCCACTAACAGGAGCGAAACTACCCGCTAACAAGGGCGAAACGACCCACTAACAGGGGCGAAACGACCCACTAACAGGGGCGCAACGACCCACTAACAGGGGCGAAACGACCCAGTGCGAACGGGAATAAGGGCCATTTACTCGATACCCTAAAATATAATACTGAAAGAGTTATGCCCCTTAGAAGATTTTTTGGGAGTTAGAAAATCCGATTAATATATCTTCCGGTGCTTATTATTTTTTTGGCAATGAATCGAACGTTTCAGAAAACTAAATTTGCTCGAAATAAAAGAGACAAACACTCTTTTAAGGGCCACAAGGGTAAAATTAAAAGAAAAGAATTATACAAATCAAAACAAAAAGCAACGGTGATTATTGATATTGAAATTGCGCAGTTAAAAAGTCGATACGACTGTGTAAGTAAACCCACGTGTTATATCGCTTACATTATTATAGTTATTATCAGTTTCCGGCCTAAATTTGGAGTCGATCTATTTTTGTTCAGTTTGTTTACAACGAATCTGTGCACAGGTGAACCTTGACATTTGAATAATTATATTACAGTTGTTTAGGCAGTTTCGGATCAAGTGTTTTTAAACTCGTTCACATCAGACACATGTAGTTGTACTAGTTCAGAAACCTACTGATTATTGGTTATTGATTTGGAGTAAGTTCAGCTCGCAACCCATACGATGCATTTGTGCAATTTTCTGGCAAGAAATGCTTGGTTTCCGACCAAAACATTGCAAGAAATATCTAGATATACAATAAAATTGCCAACTCATGCGCTTATTACATCCCATTTCACAGTAAATCTCACATTGACAATATCTACTGATTTTCATCTACAGCAGCTGACACATTAAAAACAACATGGAGGTCGAACAAATACGTCACAAATACGAAACTCAGTTCATCTGCTATCTCTGTGGAGTCATTAAAAAATAAAATTAACCAGTCATAATGTAATATATTACTATTTTTATTTACAGCACACACCGCCACTCCTCCAACAATCCCTCTCTTCATTTCCCATTCCTTCCCTTCCCTCTCCTGAAAGTTTCTTATTTGTTTGACAGCCATTTTATTTTTTTGATCTGTCTGCGGTTGAAGGCAAAATCAGTAGATACTGTGGGATTTACTGTGAAAAGGGATGTAATAAGTGCGTAAGTTGGTAATTTTATTGCATATCTATATATTTCTTGTAATGTTTTGGTCAGAAACTAAAGTATTTGAGGCCAGAAAATTGCAAGTCTTTGTTCTATAGCGGGTATATATAGCACACATTGGACAGGATGCCAATCAGTAAGGCTTGTAAGCAGCCCGTCCGCTTTGGACAAGTTCACATGCGATCATATATCAAATTTTATTTTTATTTTGATACAAGAAACAACATTTTTACTTACTTTGCTACTATAACAATTAAAATATGTTGTATGAAGTCCTAGTCGATCTTTAAAACTATTTTTTTTTTGTGGATAATTTAGGTAGTTCCGGTGTGGGATGACATACAGTGCGATGGAACATATGGCACGATTGGCTTTGCGGGCCATATGTCATCCCCCAACCGTATGACAAATGGACTGCTGGGACATAGGCGCATTTTTATCAAACTGCACAAATTATTATAGCATGATTGATTAGATTTTTACAGTTTATATGAAATATGACCATAAACATATAAAGTAATGCTGTACTTTCTGAAAAATATAGTTACTGTAGCCTGCTTATTTTCAACTTGAATGTAGATGATTTATATCAAATATTTTTATTGTTATATAGGCCCTATATTTTCAAATATACATGTATGTGCTAACCATGCCAAATATTTAATTAAATGACTGATATCTACCATTTTTTAAAATATATTTTTCTACCTTTTTATGTTATTAATTCTTAAATATAACAGATTCATGTTGGCTACATAAATTTGCTATTGTTGCCTATGCAAAACAAATGAAAACATAATGATGTAATTATTCTGTAGCAGACCTATAATCATTACTAGCTATGACAGTCTGCTAGTCACATGGGTAATTTGGTTTTTTTTAAAATATGGTTACCAACCCCTATACAATAGTCTAACCCTTTGTATTCATTTATGCAGGCATTAAAATGGGCTAGCATCTCTACAGAGAGAGACACACAGACAGAGAAAATCAGATACTTCGAGATAGTAAACATGCATTAAGTTACCTATCTATTCTCCAAACATGATTAAGTTTGATATTATCCAATATTTTTAATCTCTTGGCACCAGACACCTTTCTACAAGATTTTCACGCAAGCATTATACTCTGTAATGTATATTCGTGATACTTAATGAAATATATATCCTGAATAAACATTGTTCTCGAATCCAGTTCTTTTATTATTTATTGTCTAGTATATAAAGTAATACTACAAAATCCCACAAAATTTATTGTTTTCAGCCAGAAACACTTATTACATTATTTATTGGAAGCCTGTGAATATTAGGAGTAAAGGCCTAATTACACAGGAGAGAAGTAACGGAAAGCAGTAAACCGCGCGGCTTTTTCAATTACATATAGCACAGAATACTGCACTGTTATTTTTGGTTTGTAAACATAGCTTACAGTTTTGACGTGTATAGCAAAGACAAGAAAAAGAGGATATGTTAATGTTGCTACTTTTAGTGCGGAGACAGAGACGTGGATAGAGGAAACCATGGAGATTTTAGGTACATGAGATTTTATAATTATAGTCTTCTTGCATTTGATCATATAACAGTGGGTATTTTTGAACATCTGTGATCAAGCATTCCACTGACATGACTATAGTCTGTTTGCGCTACTTGGAACATGCTTTTTGACGAATAAAAAACAAAATATATAACGTACCTCATTAATGTTTGTCCATTGGTTCTATAATGTTTAAACGGCAGACAAAAATAATTTTTTTTTTTTTCGTGCCGGCATTATTACTTAGACCGCCATGTTTTATTTGCTGCAGAATTCATAGGGGTGTTAGGTAATTATTAGTATAATGTATTTCTATGGTACACGGTTATTATTTTATAAATATATTTATCATAACTTAATATAAATATCAAATTTGCAAAAAAATAATTATTAAAGCAAAAACGATGAACAAGATACGAATATTACCGGAAATGGACGAAATGTTTTGAATGTTAAAAAGGACAGAGTTACCCCTCTTTGTAATGCTGTCGTCTGATAATATTGTCGATCTTAATATACGAGTGAATGGGTAATATTTTAAATCATTGTTTAACAAAGTAATGAAAAACATTTGAACATTGGACTTTTTTACTATTTCCAGATCTCTAGTCCTTTTTCGCCTAGGTTCACGCAAACTAAAGTAATCAACAAAAATCTATGTTCCAAGTAGCGTAAACAGACTATAGTACATGTGGTTGTTATGTCGTCATACAGCAGCACCAGTCCTGATTGGCTAACTCTTACATTTATTGCATGGTATTTCAGAAAAATCGCTCAGCGCTCTGTCGCCAGCGGTTTACCGCTTTGTCGTCAGGCTTTCTGCACTCAGTGTAATTGGTTCTATGGAAACCCACAAGTTCTATTTTTTTCACCACACAGTTTTCCGTTACTGCTCTCCAGTGGAATAAAGCCTTTAGACATAAAGTTAGAAACTTGGTGAGTTATGTCCCTTTGCACTTTCTACAAGCTTCCTGGATTACACTAATTTGCCAACCATAATTACAATACGGTGATTTAAATATATAAAAAATATAAAAATTGCTTCTTGAAACTATTTCACATGTTTCTATATACATATGAATAGTGTTTTGGTCCTATAAAAGGTAATAAATTCATTACTAATATTTGCAAAAATATGTTCAGCACATTCACTCATTATTTAAAATGTTTAAGTGGATAAAACATGTATTTATTATTCTGGTTTGTGAACACTATTGTTTTTTGACGATCAAGTCAGCTGTTAATGTCAAAATGCGTTTAGAGTAGCGGCCCTTTGCTTGCTCGATCCTACATTTTGTCATGTTTTTAAAATTTTAAATATTAATTATCCTGTTGTTCAGGCAGTTCTGGAATTTTGGGGGATTCCGAATGAAAATGCCTTTTCAGCTGGTATACATGTCGCATAAATAACGAATTTAAAACGTTATTATATTTTTTATTACAGTTCATTTTATTAATGAGGTGAGCTAGAAAAAAAAATCTCATTTCCAAAGTTCACCAGAAATATGTAATTGTGAACTATAAAAAATGTCTGAATGAAATACGAAATAACAGTATTTGATATTATACCAGAAAATTGACTAAAACAAAATACTATCAAGGGGTGTTCCACTGTATTTAATTTACCATTTTTCTTTTTCAGATCATCTCTACAGCTATAGAAAAGTTTGCAGACTTCCCATTGTGCAAAAAAACTATTGACGGTTAGAAGAATGCATAGTAGTTTGATTTACACATGCCTGTATTTTAAAGGAAATGATTCAAATACGTTATAAAGCATATGTTACCACAAACATTTTGATATACCAGAGGCAAAAATTTGGACCAAAAGTCTATTAAGAAATTTTTGTTTTGTCTTTGCAAGTAGAAGAAATTGATGCTATTTATCCAGGCCTTTCCCCAGGATGTTTTTTAACGCGCTTATATACACCATCTGTCAATATTTAGCTAATCATGCAAGCCATGTTACGATAAATTCCATGGCCCCTATTCAATAGCATAATGTACACCACCCCTCCCAAGGAGTGAATACCTTTGTCTGACCAAGTTACTGACAAGTAGAAGAGCTCCCTTTTCTGTGTGTCTCAAATTAAGCCAAATTAAGGCACTTACATAGCAAGCTAATGGAGCATGGCCCGTAGCGCCTTATGGCTCTGGGGAAAGTTCTGTTATCATTGTGAAAACATCTTCAGTTATGTCAGTGTTCCTGTACTTCACCAGTTTATATGTAGCCAGTAGCAATACCAAAAGTCAATTTATCACAGATGAAATAATTTTATGGTAACTACTTGTGGTTATTGGCTACAAACCTTCCACTGAAAGTAAAAAAATAACTTATTTTGGTGACTATGGTATTTTTACTGTTATAAAACTACAGGACTGCTGTGAATTAAAAAACATTTTGGTTGTATTTTTGAAAGCATTGGACATGGTACTAATTAATATTGTAAAATTATTTTTTGCCATTGAGAGTGGATGTGCATTAGCCATTTCTTGTTAGTTCCATGTTTTTCTTTGTATGATGATGTATGTGGTTAGCTTAGTAACTGTTATCCTGTTCTGACATTACACTAGCTAAATCCAGAGTATGTTCACTTTGTTATATTTAATTTAATAAAAATTTCTCATGACTTGTAGTGTTTATACTTGATAATGATATTTCTTGAATTTAGTGTTTTTCTGTTGATTCCAATTCATTTGTTGTTACAGGCCTGCAAGCTGCCAAGTATGAAGTTCCCACTGAAATTCAGAGGGAGTCAATTGGACTGGCCCTACAAGAACATGACATATTGGGTGCAGCTCAAACTGGATCTGGAAAAACTCTGGCGTTCCTCATCCCAGTAAGTCCTGTAAGGTACCATGAAAACCTTCACATTGTATGCAGCAGAGTCACTGCTATAAAATACAAGGACATAGGTTTTCAGTATTTCTGGGATCCTAGATGGTGCTACACACTGAAGGATGAAAGGAGCCTCCATGATATTGTTAACCTTCCCCAGTTTTAATGTATACCAGAGTGATACTTTCACAGAGAGAAAAATGAAAAGACTAATACATTGCATATATACAGTCATGTGTATTACTACTGTAGTTATGTACATTAAATTGTAAGAGTACGTAATGTGAAAATCAGTTACAAAACAAAAATTATGTCATAAGCTGTTATATAATTTAGATATATTTGTAGGTTTTGCTTTATTACAAACACATACAGACAATTTTTTGCTCTTGTATTTTCAGATATTGGAATGTCTGTACAGACTCAAGTGGAGTCAGATGGATGGGATGGGAGCCCTGATTATCTCCCCTACACGTGAACTAGCATACCAAACATTTGAGGTGCTTAAGAAAGTTGGAAAATTACATGATTTTTCAGCAGGACTTGTCATAGGAGGAAAGGTGAGATAAATAATGATTTTGAAAATAACCACCATTGTTAGTACTGGGTCATTCCAAGTAAATTCAATACACTTTTTGACATCATCGTAACAGTACTGTTTCTTGAAAAACCAAAATCAACATTTCTCAGGTAATTAGCCTACTTTAAGATTCATAGATGTAGTGGGGACTGAATAGGATTTGGTGGGAACCGACTGGACAAAATACCAAATTTTGTAGAGCAATTCTGTACATTTTAAAAACCAGTGCCAAGAATTCTGATGGTTTGGTTGGTGTCAGGTGATAATTTACCTTTTTATGTAAGGTGCATTTAAGGTGCTATTAGTCAGGGAGCAAGTGTAGACCCGTGGGAATTTTGTGATGAAAGCAAATTACCTAGTTAAATATCTTCGGTATATCATATCTTACAAAAAAAACTTTGATGGCACTCTGAGAAATTGCTCTAGTGGCTCCCAGAGCTGCCATTTTGAATATTTAATGAGGTAGATCTAATACAGTCCACAATTGTTAATTTTATCTAAATAACTTTGTAATATGTGTAATCATGTGTTTATACGGTCGAGAAATACATTTCTGACATTTATTTAGACCTAACGCACACCATTTAAGTGATACTATTTAGTATACACTGAATTTAATGTAAAAGAAATAAATTTTTCTATAGCAAGTGTCATGAAAAAAGGTCTCGTGGGAATTTCGTGATGAAAGGAAACCAACTATTTTAACATCATGGATATATCAAATCTTACAAAAAGAACTTTGATGGCATTCTGAGACATTGCTCTAATGGCCACCAGAGCCACCATTTTGAATATTTAATTAGGTAATTTAATCAGTTCAAAACTGTTAAATTTATTTCTCCAAAAACCTGTGTAATATGTAATCATATCTTTTTGAGGTCAAGAAATTCATTTCTGACATTTATTAAGACCTAACTTGCACCATTTATATTATACTATTTAGTATTTCTTCTGAATTGTCATATCTCATCAAAATTTCAAAAAACATTTCTACAGAAAGTGTAATGAAAAAATGGGAATTTGGTAATGAAAGCAAACCACCTAGTCAGTTATCTTATGTATGCCCTATATAACAAAATAAAAACTTTGTTGGGACTTAGAAATTGTTCAGATGGCCTACATTGTCGCTATTTTAAATATTTAATATAAAGCAAACCTAATATCGTTTTAAAACTTGATTTTATCTAAATAAACTGTGTAATACATTTAATTATAGGTTTATGAAGTTAATAAATCCATTTCTGATATGTATTTACACCTAAGATATACCATTTAAAAGCCAGTATTTGTAGATGTTGAATTAAATATAAAATTCACTTTTCTCTATACCATTGAATATGGACTAATACAGGGGACAATATTTCGAAATCTGAGGTAACCAGAAGGCAGTATTAGATCTACATGACCCATGGGTTATCTGATCCGTTACCTCAAAGTTACGTTGAAATTATGTTTTAAATACATAACGTTTAGCTCAAACGAAGTTAAAACAAAATCAGACTTTAGTTTTTGAAAAATCCAGGTGAGTGATAGATCACACGCCTGAAAATCCTTTGGTGAGTGATAAATTGCATGCCTGAAACGAGTGAAAAATCGCCATGTTGTATAATTAAATTTTGTCCATCTATGTTGGAGAACTTTGTTTGATATGATATCGGAACAACTCAGCTATTTTACGAATTAAACCGATACAACGAAATCAGCCAAGATTTTCCGAATGTCTTGTTTAACACCACAAACGGAAATGATCGAGGATGACTGATCAAATATTGTACAGATACCCAATTAGCATAGCAAAGAAGAATACCAGTTATTTGTTTTTCCTTTTGAAAAATCATAGATATGATGAGTTATGAAGTTAATATACTAGTACATATGTGTGGGCATCTAGGAAAACACGTTGGAAGTCGCTGGGTTAATTACCGGGATAATGCACTGTGAAGTTAAACTACATTAAAAATTCATCCACGGTCAATTTTGAGATTTTTGTATTAAATATTCAATAGACTTCTTATTATCACTCTCAAATTATCTTTTAAAAATTCCTATCATAAAGTATATTTTGGAGATTTTCTTGACACCCTGTGAATATCAAAATTTTCTAAAATATTCATCGTAGCACCGACCTATTTCGCAGACAACCACAACTCAAACCCCACCACCTACCATACTATGTTACATGTCGTTCGAATCGGGTGGAAGACCCCGAAAGACTGATTACTAATGCGCATTAATACATTGTTTCTATATTTAGTGAGCATTTTGAAAGGTAGAAAAATATAATAAAAAATTCCAACATTCCCGTGCAAAATTGACAAGAAATATCAGTAATGATCAATCATTGTGGAATCCCGATTGTCTGCAATACATCATGGAAGCAAAATAATGCATATTATATTATATTTATTCATTTGAAACTGAGAAATTGAACTTAGATTGTCTGTTGAAACGCAAGCTGAGTCATCTTTAAACATCCATAACTTCAGTTCTAGAAGAAATATTTCAAAAATTTCAACAAATCTGCACACTGCTTTATCTATAGATTCAGAAAACAACATAAAAAGCACATGTCAAATTTTGACCATGTGATGGGTTTTCCTAGACTGCCACGCATGTTTAAAATATTTATAGAAGACTTGAGTTATTATGTAATGAACTGACAAAAGTATGAAATTGCATATTATTATTATTAATTACATGTAGGTGACTGATTTCCAAATTGTATGAGTGTGGTTTGTCACACCCATCGATTGAAATTACGGGGGCTGTATGGGTGCAATCGCACCCACACACTTTAAAAACTAAGGTCTGAAAATCCAAAAGAAAACATTTTTTTTTTAAAGTTTGCTAAAGTTAGCTGTTTTTATTTTTATTATTATTGTTTTTTTAATTAAAACTTCCAGATTCCTTTTTTCATTTCTTGCTGTCCAAGCTACTTTCACTTTATCTACAGTGATGTTCCAAATGTTTGTTTTCTAAAGTTCATTCTGCGATGTGGGTATTTTTAAACATTTGTAAGACCTGTTTACGTTAAAACCGTTTCCAGCATTTGTAAAATTATAGGCAATCCAGTATTATGTCAGCATAATTATATTCCTAAAGATGAAATAGCAGCAGATGATTTAGCCGTCCCCAGTTTCCATGGACATTTCATTAAAACTTTTAGCTCGACTCTATACTCAGCATTTTAGTGTATGAGCCAAACAGAAAGGAAATATGTCGAGATACTGGCTCACAGTGGTGATTTATATTAGCATAGTGCAATTCTAAGGAGACAAAGTATAAAAATTAGAATTTTTTTTTCTTTCTAAATATCTGTATCATACTATGCAATAAAGTTTTATTCAGAATGTCACAGTTGGGTCTTAGGGTTATTTACAACTTAATTTTGTGAACCTATGATGTGTCTAGTTGTCACAGTGCTGGATTTAATATCCCTACCTCCTAAATATGAAAATATCAGAATTTGTTTATTAACCTATATAGTCCATGGGCCAAGGGGGACCACTATCGTTATCCTTCATGAGTGGTACCATTTTGTTCAGGGACCTCTCAGGAATGATATTAGCGATGTTACCAGGGGAAAAAATCCGCCATTTTGAAGCCAACCCCAATTTTAAAGTCAATAATAAAAGGCTGAAATATAATTTTAATCATGAGGCATATTAGATTTGATGTTGAAACACACACACTAATCCGAAATATACTGAATAAATAATCCAGTGGCGGATCCAGGGGTTGAATAGGGCAGATAACCACCCTTTTTAAATGTTTTTGTTTTCATGTTCATTACAAGCGTATTTTTCAAGTTCATTCCAAATACAGTCACCAATCCCAATTATAGTCAACAGTTCAAACTTTTAATATCATTAAAAGTCCACCATTCCAAACTGACAAAAACCTTTCCAAATTAACAAAACCGTTCTAGAAGACAGCTATGAGGTGAGTCATTCAACTGACCAGCACATTTAGATTTAACCACCCAAAAGAGCTTGGTTAGAAATCGAGAACAAAAGAAAGGGACAGTACAAGTACAGAAATGTGCAGGTAATGTCCAGTTGTCTGCCATTCTGGTCGTCTTCGATCTCTTACTGATCGTCGAGGTAACGGTTCTGGTTGTCGCAAATTAGTTACATCATCAGAACGTGTAGTTTTTCCAGGTGGTTCCAGTCCAAGATCTGCATCAGTTTCTGTGGTTTCTGTGATGTCTTTTGTACTGCTTATCTAATCAGGATCTTGCAGTATATGGTCTTCACAACCAGAAGCAACACTTTCTGCCTCAACAGGCTGCTGGCCGTCGCTAGTAGTCTGTTAGTCAGAGTCTTCAACAAATTCTTCACTGATGATGGCTTCATCACCAGATCATGCAATCACAAGGAATGGCACTGATTCCAAATATTCAGTGTCTTCTTCTACTGCTACAATTGGTTCATCATCAGGTTTCTTGCTTCTTGGTCTTAGAACTGGAATAGATTTAGGTGGAGCTGTGGAATTAGGTAAAGATCCGATGGGCAACAAATTGTTCCTATGGAGAGTTCTCTGACCGTCACCATTCTCGTTTCTCACAACAAATACAGGAATATCCTGATTCGGCAGAGAATGAACAAGGTAAACATTGGTCGGACAATTTATGTTTCCCATCGAAAGGTAGGATCTTCACCAACACCCGTTCAACTGGCTGTACAGTCGTACAGATTATAACAATCCTTCTTTCGTCCCTGTGCAACCTTGGTTGATTTATTTTTTTCCTAAGCCCGGTTATGTAAGATGTAAACGAATGGTGTTGTTGGTTGGTATCAATCCCGAAGGCAAGGTCAATAGGTAGACGTGGCTCTCTTCCAAACATCAAGTAGAAGGGCGACTGCCCTGTAGACTCGTGTCGAGTACAGTTTTAGGCATGGACTAAGGATCCCACGTGTGTCTTCCAGTCTTGTTTCTCATCAGGATTTAAAGTACCCAGCATGTTGAGCAATGTCCTGTTGAAGCGCTCACACATCCTGTTTCCACTAGGATGATAAGAGGTGGTTCTGGACTTTTCCATGCCTAAGATCGTACAAAGCTCTTTCAGTAGTCTACTTTCAAAGTTGACACCTTGATCACTGTGTATGCCAAGAGGAATCCCATAATGCATCACGAACTGGTTGTGAAAGACCTGAGCTGTGGTTTTCGCTGTCATGTTCCTGGAAGGTATTGCTTGAGCATATCTTGTGAAATGGTCGGTTATTACCAGCACATGTTGATAACCTCCCTTGGATGCTTCTAAGGTTAGGAAGTCCGTACATACTATTTCCAGGGGCTGGGTGCTAGTAATACTAACAAGAGGAGCTCTGGAATTTTTAGGAGTCTTTCACCTCAAACATCTGTTGCTGTTTCTGATCCAGTCTTCAACATTAGTTGACATACCTGGCCAGTAGAACCGATCTCGAAGAAGAGAAAGAGTCCTGTCCCGATCACGATATCCAGTATCATTGTGCAAACCTCTGAGAACATCTTGCAGATATCTAGAAGGTAAAATGAGCTGATTCCGAATCTGTCCATTAATCTTAACTCGGCGATACAAAATACCTCTTTGCAAAACAAGACTATCAAAAGTGCGGAAAAGATAATTATTTACAGAAGAAATAGGAAAATCTTGTTGCCAAGGTTTCTTCTTCTGTCGAACCAACTCCATCCATGGATGCAAAATACCATCAGTTGCTTGTGCCATTCTCCAGTCCCAGTCTGTCATTCCACTGATATCTTGTTCATCTCTATCCAGAACTGCATCCACAATATCCGTTGAAAAACACTGAGTTTCCACAAATGGCTGTGCATACAACATTCTACAAACAGCTTTAATAGATTCCATGGACATCTCAACATTCAAACCAGGACGATAATGGATGTTTAAGTCGTAAGCAGCAAGTGATGCCAACCACCGATGACCTGTGGCACCTAACTTGGCTGATGTGAGGACATATGTTAGGGGATTGTTGTCTGTGAGCACAGTTGGTTGGTTGTATATATTTTCGTGCTTATATCCAATTAAGGTTCAAGCACGCTGTCCTGGGCACACAAATCAGGTTCCTGTGCTGTCTGTCCAGGACAGAGGTTAGTGTTAGTAGGAGACA
>JAULBS010146219.1:0-12411 GCA_032355785.1 Symmetromphalus regularis | reverse complement strand
TTGGTTGGTTGGTTGGTTGGTTGGTTGGTTGGTTGCTTGGTTGGTTGCTTGGTTGGTTGCTTGGTTGGTTGTACTTATGTAACATTGTTAGTGTTTATCTCCAATTAAGGTCTAAGCACGCTGTCCTGGGCACACAACTCAGATTACTGTGCTGTCTGTCCAGGACAGAGATAACTATTAGTAGGAGAGACGAAACCCGCTGCTGCCATACTAATGCGGTTACTCTTAACGATAAGCAGCCAATGATATATTTCTTTAATTTTTTTTACACATATTATTAGTGACAAGCAATTATAAACTGATTGACATCTACAAGAATAATGACATAATTATCTTCACAATATCAACTGTTTAATAAAGTGCATTCAAATTATAATAGTGTGCAACCATACTATCAAGGTTCTTCTCAGTAGCGGATCCAGATGGAGTCCAGGAGGGTTTGATCCCCCCCTTTCTGTAATATATTTTTTACATATATTTTCCTAGTGGAAGGACCTGAAAATTAACCATTTTTCCCCAGTCCTATTCACCCATCACATTTGGACACCCCCCTTCAGAAATCCTGCATCCGCGCCTGCTTCTCCGGGAACAATATGGCCCCCAGTGACATATTTTGTAATTTTAAGTATACAAGTAGATTGCGTTAACTGATGGCAATTTGTAGCTTGAATTTAATTAGGACATAAACATACTCTGATTTACATTTGGCAGTTTCAAATCCACGATAATTTACCTCAAAAATGAAATCATAGTATGTTTATCCCAATTCTACCTACCATCGTTATAACCACGAATAACACGTCCCGATTACATTAGCCAAATATCAATGATGATCTGAAACCAGTTTATTAAGGTACATAGCCAATCAGAATCCAGCATTTCCAAATTCATGATACAGAAGACTATCATCTTATTTTATTATCTACATACATAGACCAATCTAAATAGAAAAAATAAAACTAAAAGCCTTTGTCCCTCTGAGTGGTACCAATTCATGAAAAGTTGGCCTCTGGTCTGGACTAATAGAAATGATGATTGTATTTCGACATAAATATTACTGGAAGACTTACAGTGGCATCGTTTCCATTGAGGCAATGAGGAAACTGCCTCACTAGATTTTTTTGCAGAAATTTTTTTAATGTGATTAATATTATAAAAGTTGATTAAAATACGAGAAATAAAAACCTTTGCCAAAGTTTGCCTCACTATAAAAAAGACTCAAGTGACGCCAATGGTTGAAATACATGAATATGCATTATGAAGAAACCGGTGGCTGTCTTATATACGGTGGGTATCAACTAGATCACTTTCACCTGTATTTGCAGGCCTGGAAATCATTATTTTAGTTCACCTGGTCAAAATGTCCAGTATCAGTCAATTTGTGCCAGACATTAAAGACAATGTTCCTGACATACAGTTTAATATGAACAATTTAATCAAAATACACAATTTGGTTTTAATGGTGTGTGCTTTTTATTATTTAATTCTTCACAATTTATTCAACAGACACAAGCTGCATCAAACTTTATACAGAAATGTTGTTTTTACTAAAAGTGAAAACATGAGTGTCGGACAAAATGACAGACACAATTAACTTTGTGACTGTCAAATCTTCCAGAATGACAAATTTGTGCTGGTCAATGTCCTTGACCACCCACTTATTTCCATGCTTGATTTGTTGTAGGTATTCGGTCAAGTGCCCTGTTTGAAAGATGGCTATTTTGAAATTGTTCAGTCCAATGCCATTCTCAGACATCTTGGAAGAAAACTTAGTAAGTATTTAATAATTTAATGTGTATTTTGGGATGGAGGGGTGGGGGGGAGTAGGATGGATGTGCATGCCTCTCCCAAAATTATATAAAATTACATGGTTCAAGCTTTTAACATTAAAATAAGTTTAACATAAAATTAGAACCCATTAATTCTAGTGTCTATAATAGACCAGAGTTATCTTCCCTCGTCTAGAAGGGTGAATTGGTCATGAATAACTATAATATACTAGTATTATTGTATAACTGGCTATTTTCCGTTCCAACCAGTGGTCCACAAATGGTTTATCAAAGGCCATGGTGTGTGCTGTCCTGTTTGTGGGACGGTGCATATAAAAGATCCCTTGCTGCTTATCGGAAGGAGTAGCCTATGTGGTGGCAGCGGGTTTCCTCTAAAGACATATGTCAGAATGACCATATGTATGACATCCAATAGCCGATAATCAGATAAAAATGAATGTAATCTAGAGGCATCGTTAAATAAAACAAACTTTACCGTACATCACTAATTCCTTTAATATCAAACAGAAGAGAAAAGGTGTTATCACTCATGACCATTTGTGTAATCGACTCAAGTCAACATTGCTACAAAGGGTTTCACACCATTGTTTTCTTAACACTTATCGGGTGCTTAATGTGCGAGTGCTAGTTAGCACAACTGTTGTTTTACTGTTTTCTTTATCTTTGCAACAGTTAATTCTAAATGGTTAAATTATAACTTTACTAGCTAAATTAAGCAGTGGAATATAACTGTCCTGCCCAGTGTAATGAAATAGCAAAAATAATAAACAACTTGCCACTTTTGCTGCATGTTCCACGGGTTCTTTCTCTCCATTGTCATTCTGCTTTTCACTGGGTACGTGAACTGTGGAAATGTTCTCGAGGTCTGACACAAAATACCTGTTCAGAGTATCGATGACAAACTTTGCCCTCACATACAGATTGTCACCTTTTCTTGGCGGCAGAATCTGGATTACATTATACACTTTGAGATCACCTTTATTTAACTTGGATGCATACCTATAGAGAAATAACATAATATTATATCCAGAAGAAATTTAATTGCATAGCATCTATTTTCAACTTAGGACTGAGTTTCTGGAAATTATAAAGTCCTATTAAAAATAAATCTTGTGAAAATATTTTAATCAGGAAAATGGACAAATTTAGGTTATATATTCGAATGCGTATGGGAAAACAAAAATAAGAGATGTTTTAAAAATTAGTTTCGTTTTTTTTATTATTTAGTTTCCCGGTCCATTTCATGAAACTTTGAAAGTGAAAAAAAAAAAAAACCCAAAACATCTTATAGGTTTGTTTTCTTCAAAGATTAAAATAAAATTATTCCATTTACATTGTCAGAAAAAACCTAAACTAATAATACTGAATAAATAAAATAAAAAACCCAGCATTTTCAACTGATAATTTCTTTTTTCTTCTTCTTCTGATCACTGTTTTGAAAATATTAATCATAAAAATTGATGAGACAATTCTAACTTTATTTTGAATGAAAACAATTATGCCTTTAACAATATACCTCCAGCCAATACTACCATATGCTAGTGCATGTCCAGTCTTGCAAGTTACATTGTGTGGAAACTGTGTTCTCGCATAATCACAAACAGACCTGGAAAAAAATTAAACTTGTTTTCATCATAACAGTCTTACATGTCAAGTCTTGAATAGTTTGCAAATATCACCATTAAAAAAAACACCCCAATTTAGAGTAACATGATCATACAAACACACAGATTTTATAAACAATTTTATTATCTGGTATATTGTAGATACAAATGATATTCTATAATTTAAATTATATTTTAGCAGAGATGAAAGTGATGTATAAATCTAAAAATCTTCAAAAGAACACGAGATACTAAATAGCCCTACAAAGGGAGCAAAGTTTTTGAAAATAGAATGCTTTTTGCCGAATCCTGAAACCATGCTAAAAATGTGGAAATTGAAAATGAGCACCATCCATTTATGGATTACACAATTTTTCTTAGCAACCCATTTCATTTCTGCAAAATATATGTGAAATGAAAATAATTCTGTTACCATCCGTTTTTTGGTTTAATAAACAGTTACTATGAAGAAAATCAGCTAATTAAACCTGTTAAACATCCACCCAAGAGATCTACTAAAAGTAATTGTGATGAACACAGTGACTTGTATACAGACTGAAATACATGTGTTGTATACAGTGAAGAAGTCTTTTATAAACAGGCAGTTATTAGACCAGTTTCCACTGTATTCTCATCTATGTGTACCTGTTGAATATGAGAAGCAAGAACTTCTTGTCAGGTCTCATCTGTGTGTATCGTACAAGAGTTGATGTTTTACCGGTTCCTGTGCAGCAAAAAATAAACAAATAAATAAATAAAATAAATAATAACTTACAAAAATAAAAACCAATTTTAAAAAAGAGATAAGCAAAACAATATAAATTACTGTAATGTATGTTTATATCAGTCTCTGTTCAGCCCGCATTAATGCATAGTTCATAAGAGTGGCGTCCCTTGATTCCTTAGTATGGCTTGGATTCCACAATTACAATGCAGCACACATGCATGAATGTTACAATCTCTTAGATATACGAAAAGAAATAATTCTCACTTTACTTAATCCATGCTAAATAATCTGAGAGGGGTGGCGGAAAAATGTCACACGGATGCAGACCCCACACACTCTGGATTTTGCCCAGGTTTGTGTGCCTTAATAGATTGTCTAACAATAAAAGCAAAGTATAAAAAGTTAATACTCACTGAATACATAAAAATCATATTAAATATGTTTAATATAATAATAATATATTTAGCTGAAGGTAATAAAAGAATTGAGAAAAGCAGATAGGAAAGAGAAAGATATCAAAGAATATGCACACACACACACACACACACATACATTTGACAGCAAAGGTGGTGATGTTGCCATGAAAATTGTGAAATTCATTAACATAAGTGTTTGATTACAATATAGTAACAACAGTAAGCATACCAGCAAAAGCAACGATCTTGACAACATCTCCCGGGTTTAACTCATATTTGACAATTCTCATCTGCTCATGGGTCATTCGTATGGTGGTGTTCTTGGCACTGAAAGCACAAGGCATTAATACTAAACTAGCAAGTATATGGGTTTTTTGTTTTGTGAAGATGCCTTATGCCATGAATTCTTGTGTACCATAAACGTGTACAATAAAAAAAAACAATGGAATACAATATGCATGTAGTTGTTTTATTAAATAATCAGTAAAATGTTAACTGAAATGCAACAATAATATCTAAATTTTGGTGACGGTAATTATTTGAAATTTAATATTTTTTATAAAATTTCCTTTTAAACTGTTTATTACAAGACAGTGCCCTGAATGTTTACTGTACAATTACATCATATAAGTACATACAAATAATGATATAAAATAAATGTATTGTCAAAACAATGTTGGACAGATAATTAAACATTAGTAAAATGATAGAAAGTTAAGGCAACGAAAAGGGTTGGAGAGAATAAAATGTAAAGTCTGTTTGAAAATGGTACTTTCTGTACAAATAAGAAATTTCTGACATTTTGTACAAGATATAAATAGCAAATATACTATGTGAAAATTAAGTTAACGAAATAAACATGTTAAGTTATATTGAAGTTCACTGTATTACCTGTACTTGATCATGCTCTGTTGACCAGATGATCGAGTCATAGTTTCCTGTAGCATGCCATGTGTCGAAACACAACCATTTTCATACAAATACAGAGCATAAAAAACTCGGTAATGCATCCTGGAAAAAAAATAAAAAATTATATTAGGTATTATTTAGTTTTTTTATTACTTGGCTTATAGATCTTCCAACAATAAAAACCATAAAAGTGAAATAAAAATATTATTATTCATTTAATTTTTACCACTGACATTACATAATAAAAAAGGAAAAAAAAATCCCCATAAACCTCCAACTGACAATAAGAATATTTGATGCATATATTTATTGATTGTATAAGATAAGATAAACTATATTTCATTTAACAGAATGTAAATATACAAAAATTCAAACACAACAGTACAACACATAAAAACAAACATTTAATTAAAGTGATTAGATGCATATAATAATGATTATTTGTTTGCTATGTACATGTAATTGCAAATAAACTTACACACTGTACCTGCACAAGCTGGATTCTGGTTTTGCATAAATTTTAAAACATTCTTAAGACGACATATTTGTAAAGGCATTGATATGATGTGTGATGTACTGGAATAATTTTGTTTACCGAGAAGTGTATTTATTGCATGTTATAATGTGATGATATTCATCTTCAATGACATTACACTGGTTACATAATCATTTTTCCAGTAAAAGGATTTGTCTATTGCCCAATCTCTATTTTTAGATTGGTATGTTGAACATATAAACACTACACGTACACACTCCAAACATCGGGCCGATGTTTGAGATGCAGACCATTAAGCAATGTGGCGACACAGTACAGACACTCCATAATCTCGATGAAAGTGCACTGTGAGATGGGAGTCACAAGACAGGATAGGATATCACTGATATCTGATACACTGCTTGACAGTATCACTAGGGCTGCTATCAAACACCACGGATTGACAATCTGAAGTAACAAAACAATCTAGTAAAATACACGAATAATAATAATAATAATATTATAAACCATTGTTTAAACATAACTTGCATGTCACAGCTGTAAAATTTTAATGGAATTTCTTCATCTCTATGCACAGACAATTTGGTCAAGTTTCTAATTTTATACAGAATAAAATAAAAGAATTACTTCATCATGCAGGAGTTATCACCATATTTTGTCAAAATGACTGAAAGAAGTAGGGAGGGAGAGTGCATGGGCAAAATACTGTTCTTGCAATTTAATGAGCATTATTAACGTGAAATACATACATTTGGCCAATAAACAACACTATGCCAATGAATATGATACTACATAATTACCTGATTTGTGATGCAGTCTGGCAACCTTTCTTCAATCAAAGCAACAGCCCATGTGTACTTGGCATGTTTTGAAAGACATTCTGTCATGTTGCTCGACGTCACTGGCTTAAAATCATGCATAAATCTGGAAAATAAATAAGAAAAAAATTAACCAATCTAAAATGTGCTTGCATGTATGTTACTAATTTTTAAAATTATATGGCCAATCAGCCTCACCTTGTCAAACAATATTTATCAGATAACTCTGATAGATATTACTATTTAGTGTAGATGCATATTAAAACAAACACCAATACTGCAAAGTAAAACAAAATTTAGTCTGGGATTTTTGTGAAACCAGACGTTTTGTTTTCTATTGTGAGGTCCATTAACTTTCTTAATACAAATCACCAAAAGTAGCTATACAGTATAAGGGAACCATGAGAAAACATTTCTTGTCTTCTTGAAAACTGAATTATCATAATAGGTATTAATACAGGACTTCAAATTAATAACTGTCAGGTCAACAACTGCTACTATTACAAAATAGCTAGAATTGGCTGATTGTTCTGTTGAAGAGTATTTGTTGCCCAAAATAAAATCTCAGATGTCTGAATTTCATGAAACTAATGTAAGCATTGCTATGCTTAAGGTTTATATTTTCAATCTATTGATCAGTATATAGAAAGTAAGTTTGGGCCATTGAAAATGAATATTTAGTTGCCCAGTGTTTTATATTTACACAGGGTTTCACATTTGAAAAGTAGAGGAGTGCTGTAAATCACTCTCCAAGTAAGGTTAAGTGGAACTTTTTCACTCTCCTTAATCACACCTCTACAGAAGTGATGGGGAGCTTTTTCCTTAAAATCAATTGAATGATTCCATTGATTCAGAATCATTGATACATTTGACCAGAGAGTCAATAATTAGCAGTGTCTATCAGTTCTAAATTATGCTTTCTGTGAGGGTGTTTGTTCATGTCATCATCATCGGGGAGGTAGTGGTGGCATGTATACAGTACAGTATTCATATTTGGTATACAAGAGGCACTAATTTTCCGTGATAACAGAATCGTGGAAAAACCTATCTGAAACGGAATTCGTTATTTTCTCCGAAAACATAATTACTCGTCTCCAAATAGCGCAGTTTATTAATTAAATGGATTTTCCACCGCATTTTGGAAACAAAAATAGCCGATACCTAACTACACTGATATCTGTATGTGTTACGCCCAAAAAAATGCTCTAATTCTCCGACAATTACGCGAGTTGAAGATTTATTACATATTTTGGGTCGATTTATTTATAATATTTGTGATTTAAAACGCTGAATTTTTTTTATGTGATCGATTCTAATTATATTCGGACATTTTCGCAAAAAAACGAGAATTACCGAACTCTATGGTATTTTTGGAGTGCGATTATTCATGCTCCTTGGTCGAAATTTACGGGTGCGGAGGGGCCCTGATTATGAGCTTGTCATACTGAAACAATTTACTAATCTCAATACGGTTTGTCATGAACCTGTCAAGTTAAATAAATTTACAGATTCCAAATGTTTTATCATTAAATTGTAATTAAATATGTTTACAGATCTAAAAAATTTTAACATGAACCTGTAGAAAGACGTGAAATATACTGCGTCAAATATAGATTGACTTTGTCTTGACATACATGTGTTTGAAATTGAATTAGGTTGTGTATGTAAAAAGCCAGTGTATGTTATACATGCAAACTTGAATGTGACACTTCGTGATTGTGTCCATGCTGTTTTCAACGACTTCAGTTATCAGCTTTACAAATCTTAACTTTCGCTGATCAGAAGTTGGTCAACCATGTATTAGTGTATGGTGTATACATCTATAGATAATATGGAATGAAATAGTTCAAGTTGAGGTGTGAAGAGTTGTTGGATCAATACTTTTCAGCAAACCCATTTGGGGTACCATATTTCTCAACTGGTATAACAAATGCTATGTGTGTGCTGTCCTGTCTGTGGGAAAGAGCATAATTATGTAAAAAAAAATCTCTTGTTACTAGTAGAAAGAGTAGCCTTATGTGGGGTTAGTAGGTTTCAATTGATGACTATGAGACACAAACATTTTATGTATTTATAGCAACTGAATAAACGATGTACTGGGGTGTCATTAAACAAATACGCCTTTCTTTCTATTGGCTCTTTTCTTTAGATAATGTATTATATGTTTTTAATGTTGCTTGTGTTCATATGTTTCAAACCGGTTTAATTATGGCTTTAAAATAATGATGTATAATTCACATACTGAGTGATTAAACTAACTTTCATGCTTATACCTAATTACAGTCCAAGCATCCTCTCCTAGTTACACAACTCAACTTCATGTGCTGTCTGTCCAGAACAGGTTATTTGACTGCTACCACACAATATGACTACTCTTAATGATAAACAGCAAGGGATATTTTATGTACACATGTAACTGTTATACAGACAGAATAGCACAAACCACTCCCTTTGTTATAATGTTAAACCATTTCATTTATGGACCACTGGTCAGTGCATGTGGTGTACACCTACCCAGTGAGCGTTGCAGAGCAATCACTTTGGGTTGAAGCCAGTACAGATATTAAAAATACCAATACCTTTGATGTAACCACTTGTTATTATACAATGTCATATATGCGTGTGTGTATTTTTAATATACATTTTAAGGGTTTGGAACTGTATGCATAATTTGATTTCTAGAAAATTATATCATAATGATATTTTTTTGTTGAGACATTTTGTTTTATTCTCTATTTAAATTGCATTATATCTTTCAATTAATATCAGATTCTTCCATTTATCTTGTGATAACTAGTTGTGATTGTTTGTGGAGATCCTTTCCTCATTTATAATTAATTTTAAGAATACAATTCTTATTTATTTTTGCAGAATGAAGAAAAAGTACTACTCATGGAATGAGTGCCTTGAATTACGAGAAGTCAAGGTAAGAATGAATTTGCACATGTATGAATCAAATGATACACTACTTTTTCTGAAGCTTAAGGTTGTCACAACATTTTGGGAATTGTGAATGTATTGTTCAATTGGAATTTTTTAACCTCTGATTATAAACGAAATGCTTAGGCTTTACCAAATCTATTAGTTTTCATTCCTATAAATTATGTAGATGGTGGATTTTTTTATGGGTTCTTGAAAATTGTCATTGTTTAGATGCATAACTGCTATTGATGTATGTAATTTGACTGTTTTAAATTGGTTGGGATAAACATTCTGTAACCTTGTTTTTCAGTCTTTAAGAAAATTAAGCCATGCAAACATCATTAAGCTGAAGGAGGTTATACGAGAGAATGATATGCTATTTTTTGTCTTTGAGTACATGAAGGAAAACCTTTACCAGATGTTGAAAGATAGGTAAGTCCAATTAGATTGATCAGCATGTGACTTGATCATGGTTTTATTATTTTGGGTTATTGAATTCAGTTTGTCATTTATTTGCAAGTCATTTATACATCTTTTCTCAACTGAAATAAATAGCAGGTCATGGATGTTATCTGGTACAAATTTGTCGTTTTGGATTATTTGACAACCACAAAGTTCCTTTTGTCCAGGTTTTTTTGTTCCACCCTTATATTTTAAATTTTAGTGAAAATCAAATTGAATTTCTATGTAAAATTTATTTGATGCTGTTTGTGTATATTGCATAAGTTGTGTTAAATTAATATACATTCAGAGGTTGAATTTCACCAAGGCATTGAGGCATTTGCTGGGTCTCCCTGTGCCTTTACTGCAATGCCCTCTCAATTTCACTTCTAATGAAGGCAAATATTGCCATGCCCTTTTTCTCCGCTTGCTCCATAGGAAACTCACATTTGCCGTTGTGTCTCTGAAGTGTCCTCAAAATAATCTTAGTACCCTTTTGATTCCTAGAAATCCAAGGAAATAATCGCCAAGCCCCCCAAACACTGAAGTTTGACCCCTGTATATTATAAAACCTAAATTGCTTATATTTCATTTTAACTGTGCATATTAAATTTTGTGAGAGTTTCTTTAATATCTGAAACAAATTTGTTAATTCAGTACATTTTGACCAGCAGAACAAAAATAATTATTTCCAAGACACAAGTGTGTAATTATAAGTATACAAGAAATTGTTTTGGTTCTTGTTATTTTGTGATGCCAGGTATCAAAATTTGTTATTTGAAGACCAAATAAATTATTACCTTGTGTTGTTTTATGATTAAAATGAAAAATTCTTTAGTGGCGGATCCAGAAAATCCATTTAGAGTAGGGCCCCTAAAGAATCCTCAAAACAAAATAATACTAATAAAAATTTATAATTATAATAATTTTTAAAAATTGTGAAATTTGGTGGGTTGGCCCCCTGGGGCCCCCTATTGATCTGCCACTATTCTTTATTGTGTATTATGGCAGATTATATGATGCTAGCATAAATTTCGACCCCTGAGATATTAAAGAGCTTTCTGGCTAATGCCTTGCCACAACTGCATAACCAAATTAATGATAAAAATTGTTCAATAGTATTAATCCCAAACCAAGAGATTTGTTGAGTTACAATATTTGTTGAGTTTCAATAAATATTTATCCAATTAATCAATAGGAAATATGGTAGCTAAGATGTATTTAAATAAAGCTATGAGTGAGTACAATATTACATTGTGACTGAAGCTTTGTAAAAAATCGATAGATTTTTTTTGTTACTGCACTTGCTTACATTTGGTGTTGTTCGATATTAAAAGCAGAGCAATGTCTTTTGATAAACTTGAGCTTAACACACATTGACACAATTTGCCATGTGATACGCATTCTACACATGGGTACCTTTCTTTTGAGGAAATTCTCAGATCATTTTAGCATTTTGGCCACAATTTCAAAACAGAAAAAGTCTTTTTATTTTTTTCAAGCCATATTAATGCAAATGTCTTAATTTTTAAAAACACACTGTAACTATTTTGATGTAAAGAAATTCCATGTTTACATTTAATTAATCACTTGACAACAGTTATAGCACAAAGAAAATTCCCAACACTACACTGGATATAATACAAACTTTTTACATTCACTATCTCTTTGTGTCCATAAACCACTTTTTCCAATAGAATGTTATGGATGGATGGTTGACTATCGTTTCTTTCTTTCTGCAATTGTCTGGTTTTATTTTTAGTAAGTAATGATACAAACACATTCTTTTCTTTACATGAAATGTGGCTGACTAATTGAAATAATCCACTGTTGCAGAGGAATGAGTTTTATAGATACTTTATTTTACACAATTAATGATGCATAGATTTAAGAAAAAAAATAACATGATCCAGTTTTCGATCTATTTATACCATAATTTGAATAGTAAGCAAAATAACTTTTTTCAGCATGGCAGTATTTGAAAAATATGTTGTTCATCTTAAAATCTTTTCTTTAATGGAAGTTAGACCTCGACGTATTGGTAATAATAATTAAAAAACCAACTTTCTTTTGAAAATCAGGAGGTGAGAATGAGAGAAAAAAACAAATATGTATACATAAACATGTACTTTGAACATAATTATATAATTTTTATATATATGTCGTGGTAGAAACTGAAATCTGGTAGAATCTGAGATTCTACCGATAGAGACTGGAATTCCACTTTCTACTGGTAGAGAGTGGAATTCCAGTCTCTACTGGTAGAATCTGAGATTCTACAGAAGAGA
>JAULBS010146208.1:0-12412 GCA_032355785.1 Symmetromphalus regularis | reverse complement strand
GACACCTCATGACCGTCAGTGCTACACCTCATCACAGTCAGTGCTGTGCTCATGAAAGTCAGTGCTGTGCTCATGACAGTCAGTGCTACACCTCATGACAGTCAGTGCTACACCTCATGACAGTCAGTGCTGTGCTCATGAAAGTCAGTGCTGTGCTCATGACAGTCAGTTCTACACCTCATGAAAGTCAGTGCTGTGCTCATGACAGTCAGTGCTACACCTCATGACAGTCAGTGCTGTGCTCATGAAAGTCAGTGCTGTGCTCATGAAAGTCAGTGCTACACCTCATGAAAGTCAGTGCTACACCTCATGAAAGTCAGTACTGTGCTCATGACAGTCAGTGCTACACCTCATGAAAGTCAGTGCTACACCTCATGAAAGTCAGTGCTACGCCTCATGAAAGTCAGTACTGTGCTCATGACAGTCTGTGCTACACCTCATGAAAGTCAGTGCTGTGCCTAAGTACATGTTAAATAATATTTGTCTTTCATTATTTGTGATATTGACTTTATTGTACCCATATCTAAAAATTACGAAGTATGATCTGTTTATATTCATAGGGGAAATTGAAATAATGGCAACAATTACTACAATATGGACTATCATTAAGAAATGACAACATTGTGAAAATTACATTATAATATTATAATGTAAGCCAGCAGACAGATGTGAAACAATATGTGATGACATCAGAACCTGTTTGTTTGGCTGGTTGGTTGTATTTATTTCCATGCTTATATCCAATTAAGGTTCAAGCATACTGTCCTGGGCACACAGCTTCCTGGACAGAGGTAGTGTTAGTAGGAAACACAAAACCCAGTCCCACCACACTAATACAATAAGCAGCAAGGGATCTTTTATATGAGCCTTGTAGAGCAGTCACTGGATTGGACGTGGTATTGAGATTAAAAATCTCATGCCAAGACGGAGATTTGATCCCAGTACCTAACAGCCACGAGACTGATAACTTAACACTGCACCACTGGGGCCACCTGATAGTTTAGACCTTCAATATAGATCTATCCATTATTGGATTGTTGTATTGATCCTACTCAATGCACACATTGGGCTGTTTCCATTTCCACCCAGTAGTCCATTACTGGTCTGTGGTATGTGCTGTCTAACCTATAGAAAAGTGCTTATAAAACATTGCTATAATTGAAAAGAGTACTTATATATGACATCAGTGTATTTGTTTCTGCAGACTATTTCACACCCTTGTTTATAGCTAAGGGTTAAACTCTGTACTGGGGTCTGAAACACACTTTACCAGGGTTTCACATTTGAAAAGTAGAGGAGAGCTGTAAATCACTCCCCAAATAAGGGTCAGGGGAGATTTTTCACTCTCCATAATCACACCCATACAGAAGTGATGGGGAACTTTTTCCTTAAAATAAATTGAATGATTCATTTGATTCAGAATCATTGTTACATTTGGCCAGAGAGATGTTTGTACTATAAAGTTTATATTTTGAACCACTTCATTATATATTATAGTTAATGTACGAAAAAAAATCTGGTGGGAATTTTTCTAGAATTGATGATTTAATATGGATGACCCATCTACTTTAAAAGGTATGCTGCCTTGAATTCTATTCCACAGGAATGCCATCCTTCTGTAGAACATAGGATATAGCATGGTGATCACTTGGTGGGTATTGATTTTTATAATCAGACATTCTTACAAGTATTTTCAACTTGACTGACCGATGCTCACTGTTAGATGTCAAAAGCATAATTGATGGATTTTTACTGACACCAATCACATTTGTTCAGTTTGGTGAGATAGAGGTTGCCATTAAAGTCTGTCATTTCTCTTCAAGCCTAATTATATACTAGGAATTGATGATTCCATGAATGCCAATTGTTTGCTTTGGCATTCGTTTGAATTTGGTGAGCCTCTGTGGTCCAGTGGTAGAACGTCAGACTCTCAAGCTGAAGACAATGGTTCAAAACCCATTGGAGGCTGCTTCACACTTGACTATGTGTCAAAATTAACAAATGTTTGACATCCATTAGTTGATGATTAATAAATCAATGTGCTCTAATGGTGTCATTAAAGAAAACAAACAAATAGTTTGAATTGGCTTTAATAATAATTTTATTATATTTCTGAGGCCTCTGATTGTTTCACAAGTCTTGCTTTCAATAACCCATTTTTTGGTTGTGTATGTGTACTACAAATTATTATTATTATTTCTTTTTTATTCACAGATACCAATTTAGATAAACTTGCACACACAGAGTAAAGTATGAGAAAGCTAGTAACAAAACCACCCACAAACGTACATACAGTATAAGAAAATATGAAATCCCAGTTACCTGATGCAGCTATTTATAGTGTGATTTGCAACAAAGTTCACACAGTTGTTATAAATGTGTTAAGTACAAAAAAAAAGTAAAGTTTGTTTTATTTAACGATGCCTCTAGAGCACATAGATTTTTATCTTATCATTGGCTATTGGACTTCAACCTGCTGCAACTACATAGGCTACTCTTTCTGATAAGCAGCAAGGGGTCTTTTATATGCACTGTCCTACAGACAGGACAGCACATACCAAAGCCCTTGATGAACCAGTTGTGGACCTCTGGCTGGAATGGAAAAAAAGCCCTAACTGCAAATGGGTCCACTGAGAAGGATTGATCTGGCATCCGACAGCTTCACGGGCAGACAAGCTACAATTTGAGCTATGTCCCACTCCCTAAGTGTTAAGTGTGCACAGCTGTAACTGTGCAATGGACAGTACAGTTTTGTGCTGTCGCAGTTTATAACCATGTTCATTAAACTGGCCCCTGGATTATTCATATGTTCCACACTGAGCTGAATGTCTGTCCATACTCTTTATATCACAAATATTTGTCACTATATTATCTGCACTTGGCGATATTTTTTGTTGTGGTATATTTGTAGGTATATTATCTGTATTTAGTGATTTTTATATCATGGTGTAGAATCAAATATCTGTCCATTCTCTTATTTCATCAGAAATGTTTGTTGGAACTGATTGATGTTTATGTAGTGATATACAATCAAAAATCCATAGAGTTAACCAATAAACCTAGGATGCATTTTCTAGTAAAGCAAGCACATTGATGGGAGTACGGTAACTTGGGGATTCAATTTGCAGTGTTTCCAAGTGATCTCAGTCTCTGTGGATTGTTTAATAATTGGCTTCAGCTAGTTCATTTTTTTTACATCTGTCTTGTGCCTGTTTCAAAACAGTTGACAGGAAAGTAGTTTTTATGATGACATACCAGCACATTCTCTAATGTGGGTTTTTTTCACATCTGTCTTGCACCTGTTTCAAAACAGTTGACAGGAAAGTAGTTTTTATGATGACATACCAGAACATTCTGTAATCATTGACTGTTTAGTTGTCAGATAAATGGTAACAGTGGCACATGGTCTATAGAAGAAACCCAGTCAGAAATAATGAAAAATCACTCTGTTGTTGCCTAAGCATATGATCATAATAAGATAAAAATCAACGTGCTCTTGAGGCATCGTTAAATAAAACAAACGTTTCTGTTAATGCCTAAACACCTGGCTCTGTATGGGCTAATGTTAGATCACCAGTGAGTAATCACTGACCTACATATACAGCTGCACTACATTTAGTCTGTAGCATATTGGTAGCTCTTCATACTAAATTTCTTTTCCAAAAAAACATGTTCACTGTGAGCCGTGTGCAAAGAAAATGAATTGTTGAAGCCATTTCGCTATCAGTTACTAGCAACCCAAATATCCTTTCGCATGTGTGATGTCACAGATAAGTACCATCTTGCGGCATAAATGGGGAGATAAGTCATGGTGGATTTGATAGCTTTTAATGTGCTGTTCATGTACAAAATTTAAATATTTAAAACATAAAACAATAACAAAAATTCTCTGTTTTAGCATGTGTTTATACATGTAGATACTGTTTACGAAAACAGTAACCCAAAACAGTATTATATTTCACTTCGTCTTTAAGGCACAACAACTCTATTGGCCTTGACATTGCTAGGTGTTGCAGCTTAATATAGTCCATAAGAAAAGAGTCTGTCTTTAAAAATGGATATTGGATATGTCAGATCAATCCTTCTCAGTGAATCTATCTGCAGTTTGGGTTATTTTCCATTCCAACTTTAAACTTTTTTTTTTTTTAAATGGATATTAAATACATCACTGCCCATGAGAATTAGAACAAAAATCTTTACATGTACCTTGACATTTTAGTATTTCATTGACCTAGTCTTCATTAATTTTTGCTTCAACTACTGAAAAATTGGAAGTATTGGGCAAGAGGGGCATTATGGCTTGTTTGCACGCATGAAACAATGCAATCTAACAGGGGGAAGGTTTATGGTTGCATAGCTTAATTATTTTGTGGTCTACCTATTGTTATTTTTTGCCACATAGTAACTAATAGTTTGTACTTTGGAACTATGAAAACCGTATGCGTTTGTTGATATTGTAATGCAGTTTATAGCATGTTTTTGACACAGTAATTACACTGAACTGTATGCATGAATTAATGATGGTGGTGTGGCACCTTAATCCACATGGGTTCAGTGGTCCATTAACCTTGATGCTATTGATAGCTGAACATTCGATTACAAATGGCTACATTAATGGATTACTTTCAGCAGGCACTAAACCATGAACCAACATTGGCTCGACAGTAAATTTGTAACTGTGACCATTCTGAACGGTGTTGGGCTAATACACTAATGTACTTATACTCAACCAAAAAAGAAAATGTGCATGTAATCGATAGTCATTTATTTCATAAACCAGAAGGCATTCATGGCAGGAATTCTGGAATTAGATAACCACACCATTGAGAGGTGTGTGTGTATGCAGTAATAGCATGCATTGTGCACGTGTTTGCTGCCAATGGACCAATACTGTGAAACAAAAATGTAAACAACATGCATACTTTTTTTTTCGTTTGAATATATTTTTACAATTGTTATTGGCCCATATTTGTACATGAACAATTTTGTTTGGTACACAGTAGTTTTTACACTTTCTTTGTCATTTACTCAGATGCTCCTATCACGGTAACATGAAACCGAATTACATTTGGTAAATATAGGCCTAATATATTGGTAATCTTTTGTATTATTATTAGCAGAAACTGATGTCACATTTTTCTAGTGAAGAATATATCATTCTCTCTGTTCATTAATAGTTTTTCATTAGCTAATGGTTCGACTAATCCCAAATGTATTACAATCAGTTTAACACCTAGTGCAAGAACCAGTCTGATCAGCACCAGCGAGAAAAGAATTACAGAACGGAGCCACTGTGTCAAGGTGTACTGTTTTTCGTGACTAGACAGTGTTATATATTGACAAGCAAAACAAAGTATACTGAATAAAAAAGGTTGATTTTGTTTCTATTTTTAAAATTTTGTTTTTATGTTAGATCCAATTTTTTTGTTTATAAACAAAAAATTATTAATGACTTTAACCTTAGTATATACCACTTACAGACACAGATGCAGTATTTCTGAAAGGGATCCAAATGTGATGGATGATGATTTTCACGTCCTTCCACGCAGAAAATGTAACCCCCCTGGATCTGCTTCTGACTTACCATTCTGACATTGATTAATTATTTTTGTAATTTTCGTATGTTGCAGTTTGATAACCGTATATATTTGCCTATTAGTTAATCTCTAAAACACGACCCTCTACTTGAAGTGCTACAAATATGTAACTTGTATTGACCTGTTATGTCTAGCTGATTTTGAAGAATTTTCTTTGTGTTAGAAATTAATATTCATGATAATGAATGTAGGCTGAATGATATAAACCTGGCACTTGACAGTTATGTTGCTTTGAATAAAAACTTGTTCATATTATAATTAAAGCAAGTGATATATATTCAGGTTAAGTATGACACCACTGAATTCTTTATTGTGTCTGTTGTTTGTTTTGTTTAATGGGTGTCTATTGTTATGCAATTGGTGATGACTTTTCTAGCTTAAAGGGAACCAATCACAGATTTTCCTATATTTTTGTATTGGGAGTTGTCTGTTTTGTTTAACGACACCACGAGAGCACATTGATTTATTAATCATCGGCTGTTGGATGTCAAATATTTGGTTACATGTATGTCGACACATAGTCAAGTGTAAGCCAGCCTCCAGTGGGTCTCTTTATATACCATTGTTATGCAATTAGTAATGACTAAAAATATTTAACATTCTCCTCAAAATACTAGCCAAACCCATAGTTAACCATCTTCCAATATTCCAGTCTCAGAGAAATGCTAGCCAAACCCATAGTAAACCATCTTCCAATATTCCAGTCTCAGAGAAATGCTAGCCAAACCCATAGTTAACAGTCTGCCAATATTCCAGTCTCAGAGAAATACTAGCCAAACCCATAGTTAACAGTCCTCCAATATTCCAGTCTCAGAGAAATATGAAGAAGAATTCCCAAAGGATGTCATCAAAAGATTAGACATCGCTAAGCAAAGTCAACATGCAATGTTCCTCAGGATAGAAATATCCCTTATTTATCACACATACCACCTGCATTTGTAAACAGATTTATGTAGGTGGTCTAGAGGGAGAATGTCAGACTCAAGCTAATGACAGTGGTTCAAAACCTGTTGGAAGCTGGCTTACACTTGACTATGTGTCAAAATAACCTAATGTTTGACATCCAATAGCCGATGGTCAATAAAACAATGTGCTGTAGTGGTGTTGTTAAACAAAACAAACCCCACACCCCCAAAACAATTGTAAACAGATCATCCTGATTATTTTCTATTTCTTGTGTCAACGTATTGACCACCATTTATTATCAGTATTATAATGTTTTTATATGCTGCGTAACTGTTGTATGGTATGTGATGATAGGGGTAGAATTTTAATTTTTAGAGGTCACAGCAGATGTTGCCTTCGGTTTAGTAAAAACCTAGGACACCAAGGCAGATTGAATGGGCACCAAGGCAAACCTTTCCTTCAAAAGAGGGGCACGAAGGCAACTGGCTATGGGACAAGTAAGGGAACTTATACAACGTGGAATGTACGTGAATGGCACTGCGGCAAACCATTTAGGGCAAAACAGCATTTTTCTTGCATCGACAACTTCCGATTTTTGGGGCACTGTGGCAAATAAAATGGGCATCCACAGCATTTGCCTCCGGTGCCGTGGTGAAATTCAAACTTTGTAATGACGTGCTGTTTTTATGTTTACATTAAATCCAAATGTTATACCAAAAACAGTTTATTTTATTTTACAGTCTATATTTTATCAGTATATTTCCTTTTGTTGATCAGTATAGTTGTAGACAATAAATTAGTTGAAATCATTGTCTTTCAGCAGGAGTAAGAAGTATTAACTGGAAAAGGAGTGATGTACATTAATTATAAAACAATCTAATATATGTTTAAGATGGTTGCACAAAGAAGAAAATCAGTGTGAAAAAATTATTGTTGAACAGGCGTGGATGCATGATTTCTGAAAGGGAGGGGTCCAGATATGATGGGTGAACAGGACTAGGGGAAAATGGTTAATTTTCACATCCTTACATTCAGAATTTTTTTTTTTTAATTGTGAAAAACAGGAGAAGAGGAGGAGTGTGGACCACCTGGGCCCCCGCCTTTTGGATCCGCTGCTGGTTGAATGATGAAACACGACTCCTTGTATTGAAATAGAAATGTTTATATTAAGATATGTGCCCGTCGTGATCATTATAATATGGAGATATACATACTCTGATTTCATTTTTGAAGTACAGCAGGTTATCATGGATTTGAAACCTCTAAATGTGCTTTCAAATCCATGATAATCTACCTCATTACTGACCAAGCGTGTTTACATTTGATGCATTATTTTGGAAAATAGCAGAATTCTGATGTTATATTTGTTTGTAAACATGAATTGAAATACCTACACAAGGAAAGTGGCCTAATTACGGTTTATCACCATTTTGTCTACAAAAAATTGCAATTACATGATGCACATAGTCTAACTCCACAAATATGATATGGTGTCTGATGGTATGACATGACATGAGGGCAACTCCCAAGGGATTGGTACCGAGGGGTTCTAGGGTGCAGCTGAGCAGCTATGAAAATCTGGAACCCCAATAACTGCCTCTACCTTATCCACACACCATGTCCAAAAGTTCACATTTCACAAGATCACATTACTGGAATACATACATTTTTTTTGTATGTCAATCATATGATCATTCTGACATATTTATTTAGAGGAAACCTGCTGCTGCCACATAGGCTACTCTTTCCAATAAGCAGCAAGGGGTCGTTTATATGCACCTTCCCACAGACAGGACAGCACATACCACAGCCTTTGATGAACCAGTAGTGGACCACTGATTGGAACGGAAAATAGCCCAAACAGCAAATGGGTCCACTGAAAAGGATTGATCTGACGACCGACCGCTTCACAGTAGGACACGCTACCATTTGAGCTACATCCCGCTCCTAAAATACATAAGTGCCTGGCCAAAGAGGAAATTGTCAATGTAAGATAGAAATAAAACATGTGTTTCTGTTAAAAATTATGCTTAAAATGTTTAAAAAACTACAACAGAAATGGCTGTAGGCAAAATGGTGTGACACCGTAATTACATTACAGGTTGATCAACACTGGTTTATAACCCAGGTTTTAAAGTAGATAGTCAGTCAGAATCCAGTATTTTCCAAAGTCATGATGAATAAACTAATTAATATTTCCTTTAGACTGATAACAAATTAAATATTGATTTTAGGGTAATCCTCTCACTCTAATTAAGGTAAAGCAGAAAATGATTGCCAAGATTATGTTCATACAAGAGTTGGGTTACAGAGACAATTAGCAGCAGGTGTAAAGTAACTTCATTTGTCTGTACCCGATAGAAACATCAGATTACATTGCACAAACTTAATGCACGTGGTTTGGGGTGATTTGGTTATCATAACCCTATTGTACACAGGGTTTGAATGCAAGGGATGTCATTTTCCCACTTTTTGAAGTCAAAATTTGAAAGTTATTCTAGTTTTAAATGTAATAGCTTGCTGAAAAGATCATATTGTATTGATTAACAATCTTACAGGACTTATGGGCTCAATAATACACGTACATGTATTTCCTTAATAAAATACAGTAAAACCTCAAAGATAAGTCAGAGATTTACATGTAAAGTCATGGTATTTTAGAAATGGATATTCATTCAAAAAATTTAATTTAAAATACTTTGACTATTTTCATTATTTTCAATAGGTATGTAATATAATAAAGGAATCTAATTGATCTGAGAATATCAAGCTGATGACAATGGTTCAAAACCCATTGGATCTGGCTCACACTTGACTATGTAAAATGTTTGACATCCAATAGCCGATGATTAATAAATCATTGTTCTCTAATGGTGTCGTTAAACAAAACAAACCGTTACTGAAGATATTTCGAGTACACGTATTATCATTTATGAACTTTGCAATGTTTAAAATATAATTATTCAGCATGTCGAATAGCATCAGCATCTAATGGGTCAGTACCTGGATCTGAACCCAACTGTCTGTGCCATTAATGCTCACAAGGTTTTGAAGCCCTTCACGGTAATGAGACATTAGCATGAATGGGCGTGACTGTAAATGTTTCATAATGGTATAAAAATTCAAATGTGTCATTCAGAACTGTTTACAGTTCAATAGGTTATGTTTCTATGATGGAACAAAAATAAAAACACCAATTGAAATTAGCATTTGTTTTGTGGTTCAGTAAGCCTGTACATAAGACAATTCTGACAAGCATGCATGTCAATTTTTTAAAGAATTTATTACTCCAGTGGGAACTCATAACAGGGAAATATTTTTTATATTTTCTAAGTGAGAATTATTATACATTGGTTTAAGAAGGTATTTCATTGGGTCGCTCTGGCTGTTATGACCAATAAGCTTGCCTGTACTAAATATGACATCAGTATAATTTTGTAAAAGTGCAAATGACGTAATTAAAACTAGAAAAATGTACAATGTAACGTCATCCATAATGTTATAGGATAACATTTCTCTAAACTGTTGCACAATTATAAAATTTAAAGAATAGAATGATTAAAATTGTCTCAGGTAATAAATAGAATATCAAACTTGTTACCATTTATTATCAAGTTTATGTCCCTTACTAAAACTCATTACAAAGAAAATTAATTTCACATTGGACATAAATTTGATAAAAAATGGCAACTCGTTTAATATCCTATTCAGTTATATTTGAGTCTTGCAATATCCTGAAATTCAAATGACAAGAAGAAGAGTTTTGATTTTTTTTTGTTCCAGTAGCCTGTTTAATGCAAGCTAGGACTCCGTGCTAAATAACTTGACTTGTTCCCAACATTTTCATTATATTTAACATCGAGCCCCAAAACCAGTCTAGCTTGCACTTGTAAATCATTTTGAACATTCCTTCAAGGCATTTCATTTGCCTGTCCAAAACGCCCATCGTAATTCAAAGTGATGAGATCCCGTCCAGAGAATTGATTGAATTTGTGCAGCAAGCTAGCTTTTAATGTAGCAAGACAATTTGCTCTTGTGTCTTATAAATATATATGTGAATACAGTAGATTGTTCTTAATTGCTTCTGTAGGCATGATGTACAAATAATCTATGCAATTAATACAATTATTCTTTATAGGTAATGCAAATTTAAGGTCATGTGACTACACTAGCAGTAGATAATAAAAAATCAATGTACTAAATATACCACGAAGTAAAGAATTGTCTAACCATCAACATGAGTGCTACTCATTCCCTGCAATTAACAAAATGTCCATGGCAAAATAAATGCTGATGAGAAATTGTTGTCACGGCATTATCCACAGCAATTTTAGTGTAAAGTGTGTGGGTTTTTTACTAAGCAAAAAAATACACCTTGAAAAACAGTTTAGTCTGTGGTAAAAAATGTGCCGTGGAGAATGAAAAACTCTGAGGCAATCTCCACGGCATTGCTGATTGGTGCAGGCAATTTGAGGGGTTATACTACAGCACATGCTAAAAACTCTTTAAGAATATGTTACATTTTTGATAACTGTGATTATTTGATGTTTCCCATCTTTGTTTTTGTTTTCTTTTTTGCTTCTTAAGACATAAATGTTTTTTTTAAAATATTAAAACTACATGTATAGTCATCATTCCTCAATAGTTTTTTTGGAATAATTATTAAATTCAAAATGGCTTATGGGATTTGGAGAATTGCAATACTATTTATAGCTGACATAAATCTAGTTTAGTATTAATGTAGTTTTAAATTATTCCTCATAGAATATAATGTTATGTAGAAAAGAATACAAGATCTTTGATTAAAACTGGAAGAGGAATCTCACTCCTAGAATAACAGTTATGGAAAAGCTTACATCATTGGCTATCAGAACATATTCTCAGGGTCAATATAATGCATGATGCAACCCCTAAAATTGCCATAGTGTTTTTCATTCACCTCCGCACTTTTTTTGCCAGGGATTAATTTATTTTTTTCGATGTCTTTTTTTTCTTATTATTAAAAATAAAGTATACATTATGCTAAAATTGCTGTAGAAAATGCTGTGAACACTATTTCTCCAGAACATTTATTTTACCGTAGACATTTTGTTAATTGCAAGGGTTGATGATGTAAAATATTCCATAAGGCTAAGTGATTGAAGATTTCTGTGCTAGCAGTCACTTGAAATGTACTTCATAAGAAACCTACTTTCAGTTAGCAGCATGATGTCATTTGTATGTACTTTCCTAATGAATTGTACAACAGATCTTAAGAAGGCATTGCAAATTACTGGCACACATTTTTAGAACTGATACTGCCTAGAAAGTATATTTAGGGTACATCATTTTGGAGGTATCATAAGTACATGTAACTTAGCAAGTTTTTCCAAAAGTTATTTTCCTGAACGAAACTTATTAGGTGCAAAATGTATACAAAGTCTGAGTCAATGCTAAATTTATAGTGGCCTTTAGTTATTGATTGTCCATATAGTGTTATATATTACATTTCCTTAATGTACATACATTTACACAACCACATGACTGACATTTAACTTACAGTCACGTTTCCTATCAAATTTTCATCAGGGTATATGAAACAATTTATGGTGTTTTGTGATTCATGGTCTTTAGATAAAACTCGCTAGCACAACATAGGAAGTCTTTTCCGATTTGCACAAGGGATCTTTTATACATGCTTTTCCACAGAGAGGATAGCATATACCACAGCCTTTGATAAACCAGTTGTGAACCACTGGTTGGTGTAAGTGATATACACCTACGCATTGAGCTTTGCAGAGCACTCTCTCTGGATTCGGAGCTAATATTGAGTTTAGAAATCCCATGCCTTGACCATGATTTGATCCCATTTTCTACCAGCGATGAGTCTGACAGCTTAACTACTTCAGCACTGTGGCCAGTACAGTATT
>JAULBS010146197.1:0-12412 GCA_032355785.1 Symmetromphalus regularis | reverse complement strand
AACAGCCAATAATTAATAAATAAACGTGCTCTAGTGGTGTTGTTAAACAGAAAACAGCCAATAATTAATAAATAAACATGCTCTAGTGGTGTTGTTAAACAGAAAACAGCCAATAATTAATAAATAAACGTGCTCTAGTGATATTGTTAAAAAGAAAACAGCCAATAATTAATAAACATGCTCTAGTGGTGTTGTTAAACAGAAAACAAACTTTTTTAGTGTAGTGCTAGTTACCTCCGACTACCATTACCTGGACTGTCGGCAACACTGTCATAGTGACAATTGATCAACACACTGTGACGACTTGTTCGGTGTCGTGGTGACAGTTTAGCCACGACATTGGTGACATTCTCGTAAACGTTTGTGAATTCGCCCACACCAATAAAATCAAGAGCCAGTGATCCACTAACTCTCTGAACATCAAGACTCACAACATTCGCTGGATCGGCATTTCCCAAAATTTCTTTCAGTTGATCAAAAATATAACGTTCAGCATACGAGATTTCTTTACTCCCAGCAACTCTTGGTCCAAATCCAGTGATGATATTCAAATGATCTCGAGCTCTTTCTTCAACAAAATCATGTTTTGACGAATCTGCGATAGTTTTTGGAGGAGGATATGAGTGAATACGGATGTTAATAAGAGTGGCGATGGTGATATAGAAGAATGCGACTACTGAGAAGACCACACGACCATCCAGTTGTTTGTCATTCTTCTTCTTCTTCTCATCCGAAAGGGTGGAGTCATTCCATTCAGAAATACTGCTGTTTTCATTGGTGATGATTCGTCTCTGCCGTAAAGGATCCATTCCAAAACTTAGCTAAAATAAAAGCAAAATCATAAAATGATCAATTAGAATAGTTTAACTACATAAGTCAAATAGTCATTACATGATTTAGTAGATAAATTCTTAAATATGATAAGTCTTTACAGGAGTGGATTCAGAAATATTTTTGGGAGGGGTGCAATTAAAAGAGGGGAGTTAGAGGACAGAAAAATGTTGTTATTATTTCTGGTATACTGAACTAACAACAATAAAATGTTACAGATATTATATTTAGAGTTCCTACATGCACGATTCTCTATACCCCCTCTGGATCTGTCACTGCTTCAAAATAGACCTCAGTAGCTGCTACATTGATCTATTTTAATATGATAATGGAATAACTCAGAGGTAGACTGGGACAATATTTCGAAATCTGAGGTAACCAGAAGTTGGTTTATGTGGTTTTTACCTAGGTAACCTATAGTACAGTTACGTTAATTATATTTGTGTAACCCGTGGGTTATCTGATCAGTTACCACAAAATTACGTTGAAATTATGTTTTAAATACATAATTTGTTTAGCTCAAATGAAGTTAAAATACAAACGAAAACAATTTATAAAACAGGTTTTTAAAAAATGTTTGCTAAAGTTAGCTGTTTTTTTTTTTTATATAACACTTTCAGATTCCTTTTTTCGTCTCGCATTGTTAAACCTACTTTCACGTTATCAAAATCGAAGTCTTTTTTTTTTTTTTTTTTAAATGAACACTTCCATATTCCTTTTTTTTTTGCGCTGTCCAAGCTACTTTCATATTTAACTACAGTGATGTTCACATTTGTTTTTTAAAGCTCATTCTGCGATGTGGGTATTTCAAAACGTTTTTAAGACCTGTTTATGTTAAAACCATTTTCAATATTTGTAAAATATAAGCAATCCAATATTATGTCAGCATAATTATATTCCTAAAGATGAAATAGGAGCAGATAATTTAGCAGACCCCAATGTCCGTGGATATTTCATTAAGATGTTTGGCTCAACTCTATACTCAGCATTTTTAGTTTAGATCTGTAGCAACATAACATTATCTACTGGTTCGCTGCAAGTCAAGTATCTACAAATCAGTCTAAAACATTTGTCAGAATACTTGTACATCTGCGTGAATAAACTTCCTGTAATCATTAAGTTTGAAAGTTTTAATTTCCGAACGTCTACAGGTCATGATGTGGTTCATGTAAATTTAATTTTGCGTAACCGACACGTGAACAGAACGGCGATTCGCGTGAAATATTGAGCCCTGGGTAGCCCATCCCTCTAAAGTGCAATATATATCTGATCCACTTCAATGGTCCGACTTCTCTATTTGACAGGAATCAATTTCTGATCGCCCTTCCCTCACTATTTATACTGTTCTGCATAGTAATAATTTTGATGATGCAACTGTTTACAAAATGAGGCTAACCCTAACCTAATTCAGGAACATACTGCTTATAAACTGATTATTGGTTATTGATTTGCAGTAAGTTCAGAATTTGTTCTGCTCCTGGCACATTCGATGCATTGGTGCAATTTTTTGCCAACAAATGCTTCGGTTTCCAACCAAAATATTACAAGAAATATCTAGATATACAATAAAATTGCCAACTTATTCGCTTATTACATCCCATTTCACAATGAATCTCACAATCTCCACTAATTTTCAACTACAACCGCTGAACAAATACGTCACAAATACGAAACAGTTTTACATCTGTCAATCTAGAGTGGGGGAGGTGGAGGCAGACTTTTGAGAAACCATGTTTACATTAAGCTGATTTAAAGATAAAATAAAATGTCTTTTAATTTAAATAGTTTTCCATCTGTCAACATTTTGGTATGGTTATAGAATCTGTCCGCCACCAAGTTAGTAGTGAAATCCTCAAAGAATCAACATTTTGCAACGTTATTGTGTTTCCCCATTCCATAGTAAATGATAATTGATAAAATAGGGTCAGGTTTAGGGTTTGAGTTAGGGTTAGGTTAGCAATAGCCTAGGGTCAGTTTTAGGGTAGGGTTAGCTTTAGGGTTTGGTTAAATTTTAGGGTTAGGTTAGGGTCAGTTTTAGGGTTAGGTTTGGTTAGGGTCAGTTTTAGGGTTAGGTTAGGGTCAGTTTTACGGTTAGTCAGTTTTACGGTTTGAGTTAGGTTCAGTTTTAGGGTTAGGGTCAGTTTTAGGGTTGTGTTTGGGTAAGATTTGGTTAGGGTCAGTTATGTTTTAATTTTTTTTTTAAATATAATTTCTTTTTAAATATAATTTTTATTTTTTTTATTTCTTTCTTTCTTTTCTCCACAAAACAAAACATGCCCCACTTTTTTTTATAAATTCTCACAAAAGACACTTGGAGAGTGGCGGACAGATTCTATAATCGCTTCGCACACCCACTGCAATATTCAGTTGTGTTGTGTACTTCACCGTAATTAGCGTTACCGTAAGCGCCCCTACCTGATTTGACGGTCGTCCACTGACATTTAAATTAACGTAGCAAATATTTTTGGGGGGAATAAGGGTTGGAATTTATTACAATTTAAAGTAATTAATATTATAATACGAGTTTAATTAATAAATTTGCATGCAAAGATCATAAAAATACAAAATTGTCTCAGCAACCATTGTACCCTGTTTTGTCACGTGATCGGTTTAGCGACCCAGTGTCGCGGCAATCGAAAGGAAAGGAAAGTTACAGCTGCAAATTCTAGAATATTGAAAAAATTATTTAACAATTTAGAATATATTTTCCGGCTTTGTTTTACGCACATAACCAAGCAAGTCAAATTTTCTGAATTTTTCTACACAAAAATAGTGCACTTTTGTTTAGAAACATGACATTTCAATTTGGTATGCATGAGTTGGTTGTCACAATGCCAATGCCAGGACGATGGTATCTTGTTAAGTGACGTAAGCCTACTGGAATGACATGAGATTTTTGTATACAGCCATGAGATATAAACTATTGAATTTAATGTTATGCAAGACAGTTTTCAATTGGGACTAGGCTATTTTTTCAATTCTAAATGTATCTCCCTAACGGGACATCAATTATTTTGTGTTTCTACTCAACCGATGTTTTAGATAAAATACATCTATATCATCTTGATATGAAAAATATAAAATTAAATCCACCACATATGTGAATCATTAAAAAAATAATTTATTATTTATTGCAAGAAATTCTCTCTATCTTTCTCTCGTTTTTCTTTATGATCGGCACTTTATGGCTTGTTGTACGACGGACTGCCAGCTTTTTCTTCCAATTTCAACATCTGCAGTTACACAATTAGACCTATATCGGACACGGCAGAAGCAAGTGAACATGGGTGGAGGTGTGTGTGTGTGTGTGTGTGGGGGGGGGGGGGTTAGGAGGGCTAAACGACTTGAGCAAGTGTCAAGTGAATAGGAGGTTATGCTTGATTCAGAATAACTGGGGTGGGAGGTGCTAGGGCCATGAACTTTTTTAATATTACACCAGATGTACATAGTAAAAATGAGATTCAATTGAATTCTGTATTTTCTTATGAATCATATGAAGTGCATATTATTATATAGTAGAAAAACCTGAGATAATATAAAATTTAACATAATTGTATGAATTATAAAAGGAAAGTTATATATTTTCTTTATTTTAGACTGGTAAAAGGTCTAGAGTAAAGTACATGTAGGTGCATGCATGTATACATACTATATTGTTTACAACTAATTCAAATATATGAAGATGAGCCCTCAGAAATCCAAAATGGCTGCTATTTTAAAAATGGGCACCAAATTATCCTTCGTCTATTTTTGACATTATATATTGATAAAGTTATCTGATATGAGTAATCTGTCTTTTTAAAAGTTTAGAAATATGTTGAAGCTAATTCTGACGTTTTAAATAATATAAGGCTTCACCCTTTAAAAAAATTGACAGACTTTCCCAATAAATCTCAATTTTTAATACTCACACTGACTGGATGTAAACTTAATACAAAGTTTGGGTAAATGATTTCATGCACAGGTGCCATACTTTCCACTTCTGGAACATCCTAATACATTACATACATAGTTGATCCATTAAAATCAAAGATAACGACCATTTTGGTTTCACTATAGTTTCCAAAGTTTATTCAGTTACAAACAGACATGGTATGTGCTATCCTGTCTAAGGAATAGTGCATATCAAAAATCCCTTAATGTTTATTGATAAAGAGTAGCCATATTACTGGCAGTAGCATGTTTTGTCTCTCCTACTAACACTAACCTATGTCCCAGACAGAACACAGAAAATGGAACTTGTGACCAGTACAGCATACTTGAACTTTAATTGAATATAAGCATGAAAATAAGTACAACCAGCAAGTACAGTTTGAGGAATAATACAAACTGTTATTTTGACACTGAAAAAGGGAAACAGGTCACTAAGGGTTGGCGAGCTTGAAAAGATCTGTTTGAGGTAGAAATACAAACTGTTATTTTGACACAGAAAACGGGAAACAGGTCACTAAGGGTTGGCGAGCTTAAAAAGATCTGTTTATGGTAGAAATACAAACTGTTGTTTTGACACTGAAAAAGGGAGACAGGCCACTAAGGGCTGGCGAGCTTGAAAAGATCTGTTTGAGGTAGAAATACAAACTGTTGTTTTGACACTGAAAAAGGGAAACAGGTCACTAAGGGCTGGCGAGCTCGAAAAGATCTTGCTTGAGTCTCCCAGTAGATTCCAAATAAGGCAACACAATTTTTTATATTTCCTATTACGGATCTTTTCTTATGCATTTTGGCAGAAGGGGAATAAAAATAAAATTACATTTTTGTCTGTTTTTATAGAAATTTCTCTCCATGTTAGAACCAATAATAGTCACAAGATAGAATAAAAAATAAAAATAAAATCTTGGTAATTCAAACATTTTGTCAAATAATCTATCTTCAAAAGTCTATTTAATTTTTAAAATGTTTGCTCTAAAACAATCTACCAAGTCAGTTTATTTATTTTTTGTTTAACGAAACACTAGAGCATATTGATTTATTGATCATTGGCTATGATAATTGCAACATAGTCAGTGTGAGCCAGCCTCTATTGAGTTTTAAACCACATCAAGTATATCAAATGCAGCTGATATCTAAAAATAGAACCAGTCTATGATAATTGCAACATAGTCAGTGTGAGCCAGCCTCTATCGAGTTTTAAACCACATCAAGTATATCAAATGCAGCTGATATCTAAAAATAGAACCAGTCTATGTTAATTCCAACATAGTCAGTGTGAGCCAGCCTCTGACAAGTTTTAAACCACATCAAGTATATCAAATACAGCTGATATCTAAAAATAGAACCAGTCTATGTTTTGCAAATCAAAATAAGACATAACAAATTTCATTTTAAATTTTATTCTATTCACCGACTTGGAAAGCTAACTTCCAAAATCCATAATACAAAAAAATAAAAAATGTATGACCCAAGTGAGTTTCACATATACTTAAATTCTGGTGAGCTTGGTAGCCACTTGGTATGTTCTTTGAGAAACAGCTAGGAGTCTTTGATATACACATTTCCACAGTTGGAACAACACATATCACAGTCATCTGTAACCAGTCATGGACCAACATAGAGAATGAATCGAGAGAGGTCAATCTGATGACCTCAGCTAGACATTTTACTCCGCTATATGCTGTTCCCAGTAACTCTGGTGAGGTCAACTCAAAAGTACCAGGTTTTAATAGTTTTCTCATCACTATCTGTGTCAGACAAGTAAGTTGAAAGTAGCATACGACTTCACATCCCAAGAGTTCTCCACTTTGAAACATACTTCACTGGAAACACTTGCAGAAACAACATAGAACTGTTTCCCCAGGTCCTTGAGACTATGTCGACAATATGTTTTGTTTGTTTAACTAGAGAACATTGATTTATAAATCAATGGCTACTGAATATTAAACACTTGGTAATTTTTACACACGTCAAGAGTGAACCACTCTGTGATGGGTTATAAACCAATGGCTTCAACTTGAGTTAAAGTAGTTTTATTTAACGACGCCTCTAGAGAACATTGATTTTTATCTTATCATCGGCTATTGGACGTCACACATATGGTCATTATGACATATATTTTAGAGGAAACATGCTGCCGTCACATAGGTTACTCTTTTCTGATAAGCAGCAAGGGATCTTTTATATGCACCGTCCCACAGACAGGACAGCATATACCACAGCCGTTGATAAACCAGTTGTGGACCACTGGTTGGAACGGAAAATAGCCCAAACTGCAAATGGGTCCACTGAGAAGGATCGATGCGACGACCAACCGGTTCACAGGCAGACACGCTACCGTTTGAGGCTTCAACTTGAGTGTTTGATGTTCTACCACTGAACACTATGGCTTACCAAAGTGGATACATATGTTTCTCACTAAAAGGGCTTGGTTTAACAGTTTCCATGTCAAATTCTGGGAAACCACGTATACTCTGATGTGGTCTGCTGAAAAAACTAAATGTTTCTTTATCTGTCCATATCAACACAGAACGGTTTGGTATCAGTTCAAATTCAAGAGAACCATGTTGATTCTGAGGTGATGAACTAAAAGTGGTGACACTTTCTTTATCTGTCCATATGAAGTCCATATGAAGACAGAACTGTTTCAAATTCTGTAGAACCGTGTGGACTGGTGGAAGAATTGAAAGTATTGACACTTTCTTTATCTGTCCATATGAAGAAAGAACTGTTTCAAATTCTGTAGAACCGTGTCGACTGATGGGAAGAATTGAAAGTATTGACACTTTCTTTAGCTGTCCATATCAACACAGAATTGTTTCGCATCAATTCAAATTCTAGAGAACCATGTTGACTTTGATGTAATGAACTAATAATAATGACACGTCCATATCAACTCAGAACTGTTTCATATCACTTCAAATTCCGGAGAACTTGGTGGACTTAGATGGGGTGAACTAAAAGTACTTGGTAAAATAGTTTCTTTTTCTCTTTCCACATCATGTTTAGAACTTTCTTTCCTTTCCTTCTTTTCATCACCCTCTCTTCGTTCCTTCTTCTCTCTGTCGTGCTTATGCTTATGTTTGTGTTTTTTGTTTTTCTTCTTCTTCTTCTTTGCTTTGTGAGATTTACCATGTGACTCTCCTTCTCCCTTGGATGACAGATCGAGCGACATGTTCCTGTGGATCGGGAATGGTATTGAAGTCGTTGTTGGTGTGCTGGGAACATCTAGAAAATATTAATATGCATATTCAGATGTACCATTGCATAAGAATGACCTTACAATAGAATTACTATTGATTTAAGTTCTTTTGGGTATTTCACGAGTTTATGCTAATTTTTCATCCCTGACTTATACTAGCTAAAATACATGTAGAAAACCTTATCCTAAACCCATATGTTGGGAAGCTTTTTGTGTGCTTGTTAAATCAAGCAGTACAACTGTAACTTGGTGTTCGTGTCAACTTACTGAAACATGAAACACAAATACCCTATAGTTTAACCTAGTGGTAACCCTGTGACAGTGACAACTTACTGAAACACAAAACACAAATACCCTATAGTTTAACCTAGTGGTAACCCTGTGACAGTGACAACTTAATGAAACACAAAACACAAATACCCTATGGTGAGCAGTGGATTGCTAGCCTTCTAAATGGAGAGACTGACATATTTTAGCATATATTAAATACCTATAGTATAAAACATTAATAATTACATGTGTGGATTGTGACATACATGTATCTATAGCTATATAACAGAAGTTATAAAGTTTGTACCTGATGCTGATTGTGACATGTGAGATGGGGAACTGGATTCTTCACTCAGACGACTGACACTGCTGTCACGGTTCTGAGACTCGGCAAGAACCGGTGTTGATGGAGGAGGCAGACTCACCAACTTGTCAACACTTGGAGGCTCAGATTTGGTCTGTAATAACAACATGCTATCTTTATGCACATCTAGATAATGCAGCAGAGCATCAACTTATCACAAATCCTAAATATATTAAACGAGGGGTTTACCAGACTCTCAAAACCTGCATAAAGTATGCAACAAAATGTCACCTGGACCATCAAAATCCGACACGGCACATAAAATATCAAAAATGTTTTGGTTATATAATCTGCTCCGTCAAGAATAAACTACTGGGAACAGTGGTGTGGGTTGGAGGATGTAACGGGACCTTTTGATGCCATAAAAAGGATTAATTTTTCAAAATAAAATAAAGATAAAAATGGACACAAAACCTGTTTTCTGCTGGACATGACGATCTAAAAAAATGACATTCTTGGCAGTTTCTATAATAGCTAGTGTGTTCCACTCAACTGATACAAACTAAACGTGCATTTGATTAAAGTGGGTCTCTTAAAAGCATCCCATGTTAAAATCATGCAAGTGCTCAACTTTATAAACATACTGTTCTGATATGCAGAGATAACAAAGAAAATTCTCCAAAAATCATTCAATAAGTAACAGATATGTAAACCAGAGTTTTATTTATGAATTTTACTTGATGATTATAATTATTTTTTACATTCAGATTGGGAATTTTTACTTCATAATTAGGTATGAAAAAGTAAAGTTTATTTTATTTAACGACGCCTCTAGAGCACATTGATTTTTATCTGATCATTAGCTATTGGACGTCATACATATGGTCATTCTGACATGTCTTAAGAGGAAACTCACTGCCGCCATATAGGCTACTCCTTCCGATAAGCAGCAAGGGATCTTTTTCATGCACCGTTCCACAGACAGGACTGCACATACCACAACCCTTTGATAAACCAGTTGTAGACCACTAGTTGGAATGGAAAATAGCCCAAACAGCAAATGGGTGCACTGAGAAGGATCGATCCGACGGCCGACCGGTTCACAGGTGGACACTCTACTGATAAGTTAGATCCCGCTCCTGGGTATAAAAAATGACATTGCCTCTAGAGAAATGGAAATAAAGCCAAAAGTAAAAAATCGGAGGCCTGTTACTTGATAAAGCCCTGAGGAGTTTGCTTTTTGGCAAAAAGAACATAACCATTGCATTATTTTCACTCAGTATTAATATAGTAAACACAAAATATAAACGGGCTTGTACGTATAGGAGGAACGGAAAATGTGACGTGACACCCATTGAAAGTTAGCTGAAAAACCCCCACCATAATGGATTCAATTAAAAACAAACAAAAAAGGTTCTCTCTATCTGAACTTCTATTTTTATTTTGTTTATTGCTGGAATCAGTTAGTTTGGGAGTGGGACGAACATAACTTGTATAGAAAACTTTTAAAACTTGTTAGAAAACAATTTGTGTGTAGAAAATGAGAAAAACTTAAAGTGAACTAATTCATTCATTATTCATTCAAGTTTGTTTTTCTGAGCCATGCATATGTTTAACATTATGAGCACATGACCTATCAGTAATTTCCCAAAATATAATTTAGAATAATTTCACTAGATAATACATCTTGTTGACAATTTTTCAAAAAAATATAAGAAAATTTTATTTAGCTCCTAATTTTAAAAATCTATGTAGGAGAATTAACCCCAATACAAATTAACTTAGTACGAAAGCACTCACAGGCACTCGACATAGAACAATATATCAGTTTAATTTAAGTGCGTACGTGTGTATGTGACTGTGTTTTTAATGAAAAAAACAAAAACATTAATAATATAATTTAAAAAAATTGATATACTGTCCTATGTCAAGTGCCTGTTATTCAGTGTAATTTACAAAAAACAACATGGATGGAACTGTGTTAATAACTTGAAAGCAAGCAGTAGTTATCAATTATACCTACACTTGCAGCCCTGAAATTTGAGACAGCAATGCTGCTGTATAACTGATTTGTAGCAGCACTACTACTGTCAGAAAAATATTTATTAGATATATTATGCAGTATCAGCAAACATTTACTTTTAAAAATCTGATTAGCAATAACAACGAATCAGTGTTACTTAATTAGCAATTGCTTATTTGGGTTTTAGAATTGTTTGGCAATCTTTGAGATTTACATAGCAATTTGTGATGTGTTCCTGAGTACGCTCCTTTACATGAAACTACCATTGCAGTCCCACAGCAAAATTACTTAATGATTACAATTAAGTGATGTCATATTTCTGTCTGAATTTTAAGAGCTGCACATGAACAGATCGTTAGTAATTATTAATGTTTATTTAGTTGTGACCAACATCCATGCATACAGCACAAAGCATCATTTTCATTTGAATTAAGCAAAGGAGCTCCATTTTGTAAGAAATTAGAAATTGTAAGCTAAATAAAGTTTGATTGTGACAAACAATTCGGACGTGGATACAGAAATTTTAGAAGGGTACAAAGAAATTAAAAAAATATTTATTATTGGAAGATCTGCCTATGGAATTTGATACCAACATGAAATGACAATTTATATAAAATGAATCAAAATTTGAAAGAGAAGTGATCGATTTTTCCATTTATATTTTGAAAATCTGTTTTTCTTTTCATATATACATGTATCTATTACCTGAAAATCCAATTTTCTCTTGATTCTTAAAAATGATGGTTTGTTAAAATGTGTACAGTACAAATCAAAACACATGCTGTGTATAAAAGCTATACTATAGACAATGCCAAGAAACTACAAGAAAGCTTTTCCACTACTATGAAGTAAATACCGCAACAAATTTGAGGAACTCGGATGCGAATGATCCGCCAGGTGATAGCAGACCAGCTGGGGGAGACATGAGAGATGGAGTACGTGGTTCTGGTATGCCAACATCAATCTGTCCGGTGAAAAATCAAAATCATCAATACCAAAACATTTAGTAATGTAGGAACACAAATATAACAAGCATCAGTTATTCCATTCTAGAAAGAATGAACTTAATTTTATATTTTTGTTTTACTCACCTTGTACATTTTATTTATATTTATTTGACCTACCTTGAATATTCTGTTTTTATTTACTTTACCCACCTTTACACTGAATGTTTTCCCACCTTATACGTTCTGTTTTTATTTGTTTTACCTACTTTATGCATAACTTTGTCCTTATTAGGATTTAAAAACATTATAAAAAAAATTAATGTTTTATTTTAAAGGAGCAAGTATTAAAATTCTGTAACAAATTAGTTCTTACAAATGGGTATTAAGTATATTTTGTAAAAAAACTAATCAGAAATGTCAAAATGAAATTACAATACTACTATTTTATACAAGGTTACTGATGTCATGTTGTGTACCAGTATATTGTAAAGTTTCTGAAGACCTATTCAATATGTTATTTCCAATAATTTTATGTAAAAGAACTAAATCACCGAATTAAATAACCTCTCTTTTCAAACCTACCTCTAGTTTGATCTTCTTTGGATGACTTGCACCGTCTGCTAACCTATGTGGGTGAGTGACGTGATTTGAGGGTGGTACGTGTACATCCGTGTCTACCTTTCTCTTCAAACTGTCTTCCTTCTTGTCGACACTGTCCTGTCTGAACAGTGGGGATCCGAGACCCGACCTGACCGACATGACGTCAACATCGAGCAGCTCCGAGTCTAATGTCTGCGTCTCAATAGACGGCCTCACTGACAACGCTAACCTGTCCTCTTCATCAAACATCTCATCCTACACACAACAAATACAATAGTTTAACCAAGTCTACATATTAACCCACT
>JAULBS010146175.1:0-12414 GCA_032355785.1 Symmetromphalus regularis | reverse complement strand
AAATATTTATTTTGCTATAGTACAGATTTTGTTGTTTATTAAAATACTTCATTCTATGTGTATGCAGATAAATATTACAAATATTTATTTCATAAATTATGATTACCCCCACCCCAACTCAATTGTTGTTTGACACATGCATGAAAACATGAATGAACTGAAAGTAGTTCAGCCAGCCAATCAAATCTCATCTTTTTAAAGCCAGCCAATCGGTAGCCGTAGAAGCAATATGCACACTGTGCAATTATCAAAAATATCTTGCACCATATATTTGAGCCCATATGGGTAATAAATATATATATATACTCACACACATAACGTTGTTAGAGCCCGCTTTGTTTAAAGGTGAGTCATCTCAGAATCTTGAACTTTCCCGTGTTTCACAAATACTATGAAGTGACATATTACTACATATTAAAATGCTTTTTTGTATTTTAAAGATCCAGCCATTAAATGAAGACAGTCCAGTTTGGGGAACTTTCATCCCACCCGATGATACTCACTCGGTAAATGAAGATTCTCTTCCAGGTACGTCAGTGGTGAAACTCACGGCTACTGACACAGACCAGGGAAGAGATGGCGTGGTTGTTTACACACTCGAGTCGACACTCACAGGTAACAGATCCGTGCACATTGGTCTCAATTTAGTAATGGTGTTTAAGGTGTTTTGTCTGTGTAACTGAAACAATAAAATACAGAGCCCAAGAAATTACTACATTATTGCTGACGTGCCACAGATGGATAGGTAATTTCAAAATGGGGTATACCCAATGCAAATTATATTAATTCCTAAAGATTACTGCCTTCATTAGGAACAAAACACGTGTTAGGGATATAAAACATGCGTCCTCTGCTGTGTACCTGCCTGTACATCAGTCATATTAACATGTAACTTCTCTTCCTATACATCAATCACATTAACATGTAACTTGTGTTCCTATACATCTATCATATTAACATTTAACTTCTCTTCCTATATATCTATCATATTAACATGTAACTTGTGTTTCTATATATCTATAATATTAACATTTAACTTCTCTTCCTCTACTTCAATCATATTAACATGTAACTTGTGTTCCTATACATCTATCATATTAACATGTAACTTCTCTTCCTATACATCAATCATATTAATATGTAACTTGTGTTCCTATACATCTATCATATTAACATGTAACTTGTGTTTCTATATATCTATCATATTAACATTTAACTTCTCTTCCTATACTTCAATCATAATAACATGTCACTTGTGTTCCTATATATATATCTATCTATCTATCATATTAACATGTAACTTGTGTTCCTATACATCTATCATATTAACATGTAACTTGTGTTCCTATATATCTATCATATTAACATTTAACTTCTCTTCCTATACTTCAATCATAATAACATGTAACTTATCTTCCTATACATCAATCATATTAACATGTAACTTGTGTTCCTATATATCTACCATATTAACATGTAACTTGTGTTCCTATATATCTATCATATTAACATGTAACTTGTGTTCCTATGCATCAATCATATTAACATGTAACTTGTGTTCCTATACATCAATCATATTAACATGTAACTTGTGTTCCTATACATCAATCATATTAACATGTAACTTTTCTTCCTATACATCTATCATATTAACAATTAACTTGTCTTCCAATACTTCTACCATATTTACAATTAACTTGTCTTCCTATACATCTATCATACTAACAATTAACTTGTCTTTCTATACATCTATCATACTAACAATTAATTTTGTTTGCCTATATATCTATCATATTAACAATTAATTGTCTGCCTATACATCTATCATATTAACAGTTAACTTGTCCAGTATTCAAATATCTTACCTCTTCCAGATGCTGGGGTAGCAGTTCAAGGGGTTTTCAGTCTTGATTCTATCTCTGGACAACTTTCAACTCTTGCTAAGCTCGACCGAGATGGCGGAATAAGTTCCTACACTGTGACCGTCAGAGCTGCAGATGGTGGAGTCCCTTCCAAAACGGTGGACAAGGTTATCACTATAAACATCATCGACGTCAACGACAACGCTCCGGTATTTACATCAAACAGCTACTCCAAGACACTCTTAGAAACAGACACCACACACGGAGCTGATATTTTGAGCGTATATGCAACAGATAAGGATTTGTCAATGTCAGCTATTTCATATGATATCGAGTCAGGTAATGAAGCCGGTAAGTTCGTTTTTTATGCAGACCATCCAAGTCTGCTACGGCTAAAACGTAAAGCAGCAATAGATCTGGATACTGGTACAGATCCAAGTGTTTACAGCTTGAGGATAATAGCCAAGGATGGTGGTTCTCCCGAAAAGACTGGAACATCATATGTGATGATCACAATTTCAGCCGTGAATGAATTCCCGCCAGTGATTGGAACCTTGAATCCATTATCACCCATTCAGGTAAGCAGCATCGATCATTGCAAGTAAATATGCATGACCCATGTGTATGTCAAGTACGCGCCTGAATTTGTGTATGTTTACGTATGTTTGTGCATGTGCATACGTGTTTGTAACAGCTATTACGTCTTCAATTTAGGTGAAGGAAGATATTGGAATAGGAACAGTTATTGTAACGGTGCCTGCTACAGACGAAGATGTGGGTTCAGGCGAGACTGTTACATTTTCCATTACAGGTACTTGTACTTGTCATTGCTAGAATTTTAGCTCCCTTTTTTTTTGCTGGGTGTCGTTTAAACATTTATACTTTATTTTGTTCTTGTAATGATAGTTCTTTGCCTTTAGCGGTGCATTAGTTGTGCTAGCAACGTGAACTCTTATCACATAGATATAATGTACAGCAGATACGTATATCATTGTTCAGTCAACGTGAACTCTTATCACATAGATATAATGTATAGCAGATACGTATATCATTGTTCAGTCAACGTGAACTCTTATCACATAGATATAATGTATAGCAGAGACGTATATCATTCTTATGCATGCATCTTTTGTATCAGTACCCGCATAAGTGATGCAGTGGTTAAGCTGTCGAACTCACGGCTGGTAAGTACTGGGATCAAATCTCAGTCGAGGCATAGGTTTATTACTCTTGATACCAACTCCAACCCAGAGTGAGTGCTCTACAATGCTCAATGGGTTGTTGTATACCACTTACATCGACCAGTGGTCCACAACAGATTTACCAAAGGCCATAGTATGTGCTCTCCTGTTTCTGTGAAAGGCCATATAAAAGATCCCTTGCTGCTAATCGGAAAGAGTAGCCCATATAGCCTATGTAGCTGTTTCCTATAGATGCCATATAGCTGACGCCTAACAGCCGTTGAATTGACAATGTGCTTTGTTGCCGTTAAACATTTATTTTGCATTAATTGTCAGTGTATTTACAAATATAGTTACGTGAATTGCATTTATCATGAGTTTATATGTTGACATCAAATAATGTATTATCGGGTTACCATGACCGATTTCGAAACTGTGCTTTATAAACCTGTCTATATGGACCGCCCATGTAACATACTAAACGTATCCAATATGAACAGATTTTATGTAGAGGTTGAAACCTATGCAATTGTAACCATTTTCTATCAGCAACAAGGGATCTTGTGTATAGACCTGCCTACAGTCAAAACAACATGCTATTTGAGATGCACGTACATTATATGGACTAATGCCCAGAAAAAAACGTACCTTACTGAACGCATCACGTTTGCTCCAGGAGGTCTACTGCCACTAGTAGTATGTGTAGGAATGACTGAACGAATCACGTATGACCCAGGAGGTCTACTACCACTAGTAGTATGTGTAGGAATGACTGAACGAATCACGTATGACCCAGGAGGTCTACTGTCACTAGTATATGTGTAGGAATGACTGAACGCATCACGTTTGTCCCAGGAGGTCTACTACCACTAGTAGTATGTGTAGGAATGGCTGAACGAATCACGTATGACCCAGGAGGTCTACTGCCATTAGTAGTATGTGTAGGAGTGACTGAACGAATCACGTATGACCCAGGAGGTCTACTGTCACTAGTAATATGTGTAGGAGTGACTGAACGCATCACGTATGAGCCAGGAGGCCTACAGTCACTAGTAGTATGTCTAGGAATGACTGAACGCATCATGTATGACCCAGGAGGTCTACTACCACTAGTAGTATGTGTAGGAGTGACTGAACGCATCACGTTTGCCCCAGGAGGCCTACTGCCACTAGTAGTATGTGTAGGAGTGGCTGAACGAATCACGTATGACCCAGGAGGTCTACTGCCACTAGTAGTATGTGTAGGAGTTACTGAACACACTACGAATGACCCAGGAGGTCTACCACTAGCAGTATATGTAGAAATGGGAAGGCATTTCTGTTTTACTACATGCATCATGAATACAGTTTATGCATATGGATTCACTCTTTGCTTTCAGGCGGAAATACGAACTCCGATTTTGTTATTGATCCAAATACGGGAGTTGTTTACAATCAAAAGCGATTAAACTATGAACGGACAGCCACATACACACTGACTGTCACAGCCACGGACAGTGGAATACCTTCAGAAACAGCCACTGTCGATATCGTTGTGAACGTGCAAGACGTAAACGAGGCACCTCCACTATGTCCTACCTACTACATTTCTGTTAGTGTTGAAGAGCCAGGTAACGTGGACGATCTGGTAAGTATATAACGATTTTATGTATCGATTTAAACTAGTATTAAGTCAGTATGTTGTGGTTTATTGTTCGTTATTTGCACTTATTTATGTGCTTATATCCAATTTATTAAAGATATCCGGAACGCACAACTCAGTTTCCAATGCTGTCTGTTCAGAACAGAGATTAGTATTAGTTGAAAAGTCCAAACTCGCTGCCGCCACAAAAATGCAGTTTCATGAACCGATAAGCAGCAAGATATCTTTTATATGCATTATCCCACATACAGCATAGCACATGAAGACCTTTGATAAACAAAGTTGTGGACCACTGGTCTTTTGTTGAGGATTTTCTATTAATAGGAAACGACTATAAAACCCAGTAAATCTATTCTGCACAGAAAAGCATAGCTGTAGTGGACCATTTCGACATAGTGAACTTTACATCTGTTTATCTTCATTCTTTTATAGGTTACGACATTATCATGCATGGATGCTGATACGTCAGACACGTTGACGTTTACCATCGCAACAGGTAGCACGACTGTTTTTAAAATTGACTCGGCAACACAACAGATTAAATTAATAACCAGTAAGTATTAATGTGTTATACAGGTACTAGATAATTTCACGATTTTAAATATATAGGATACTAACTAAACACCAAGATATTGTAAAATTTCGTTAAAAAAATATCCAATGATGAAATATATCCCTTGCATTTGGAGGGATATCATAAAATAACAAACCACTAACGATGTAATATCGTAACCATGGAGTAAAGTCGTTTTTATCTTTTTTCGTAATGTAAATAGTTTTGACAATATGTGGACATTTATTGTTGATGTCCGATTTTCATGCAAGCAGCTAGACTGCTAAATGTGCATAGATACGTGTTTGTTGGGTGTGGTGAAATATTCGTATGGTCTGAACATGATCTAATCATCCATGTTGTACAAACTTTGTATTCAATTTATTTTGTTTACCCATTTTAAGACAAACCTGCCTATGTTTACATTTCATTTTACAGCTCTCGACTATGAAACAAAAACAAATTATCAACTGAGCATCAACGTTGCAGACTCAACTATACCTGCCCAGACAGCGACAGTAACAGTGACTGTACTTGTCACTCCAGTAAATGAAAACGCACCAACCTTCACTAGTACGTCGTACAGTGCAGTGGTTAGCGAGAATGATGTCGTTGGTTCGTCAGTTCAGCGGATCACTGCTACAGATACCGACAATGGATTGCTTCATGGAACTCTTCGTTACAGCATCACGGCTGGAAATGGTCTGGGCCATTTTTCTATTGACAATACTGGTCTTATCACCATTGCCAAAAGTCTTGATAGAGAGACCACATCATCCTACTCTCTGACAATCTCAGTTGCAGACGATGCTCCTGGAGCCGCTAATGCACACACCGTGACGACAACCGCGAGTGTTGTAGTGACAGACTACAACGATAATCCTCCTGTCTTTAATCGTGCTCTTTATGTTAAAAGTCATATGGAAACCACACCAGCTGCTACTCCACTGGTTACTGTTACATCTACAGACGGGGATACTGCACCCAACAATAATCCAGTGTACACAGTATTGTCAGGCGATATAGATGGGATTTTTGAAATGTCAGGAACAAATTTACAGTTAAGGATAGGGATGTCGATGGACTACACAGTGAGACAAGTCCACTATCTGGTTATACAGGTAACCGATCAGGGCAGTCCCCCTCTTACAGCAGAAGCTAAAATCATCATCAACGTTCTCTCTGTAGATTCCAATCCTCCCGTGTTAACTGGTGATAGTACCACATTACAGGCATTAAGTGAAACTACGGCTATTGGAACGGTCGTTTACCAAGCCCATGCTACAGACAGTGACAAAGGAATGAACGGATATATTACCTATTCTATTGAGAATGATAATAATGTCTTTGATATTGATAGCACCACTGGTGAGATCTTAGTCTGGTCCTTGCTGGATTACGACATAGCACCAATACACTACCATCTGATTATAAAGGCTGAAGATGGTGGAGGAAGGACTGATACAATGACGGTTAACATTCCATTAAAAGATGAAAATGATAATATTCCAATCTTTAGCGCCACTGTTTTTAACCTATATGTGGATGAAAATGTTCCTTTGTCTACAACTATTGCTCCAGCTATCGTCGCAACAGATGGCGATACTGGTTCATTCGGTTACGTCTCCTATTCGTTATTAGAGGGAGATGGGACGACTACGTTTTCTATCGATCGGTCATCTGGGATGATCAGAACGACATCTGCAATAGATTATGAATCAAAGGCGGTCTATACAGTAGTTGTTAAGGCTGTTGATGGAGGTACACCTGCAAACTGCGCCACCTGTCTCGTGATACTGACTGTGAATGACCTAAATGACTTTACTCCAGCATTCTCTCCTGATGACATAACAGTATCAATCTTGGAGTCCGCCAATGATGGAACATCAGTATTGACAGTGACTGCTACTGATGACGATTCAAATATTGACCAGAATAATGCCATTACTTATTCCTTATCGAATACATACTTCACAATAGATGCATCTTCCGGACAAATCACTACTAAAGCAACATTAGACCGAGAATCAATCACAAGGTAAATTATTTTATTTGAAGGTAAGAATTACTCGCTTTGTATTAGTTACATATGAGTCTATTGTCAGCCAAAATAATGCTATTACTTTTGAATTCCTTATTTAATGTGTTTTTAAAAATCTATATACAGATACAATATGCCATATCTTTAGAGCAAATATAAGATTTGATGCATGTTGTATCGATTATGTGTGTGAGGTTGATACGACGTAGGATATTAAGGAGTATGGCAACATATATAAGCTATCTTATCATGCCCATATGCAAGATTCGTGAATGCCTTCCGTCTCTCAGGGAATTTACCATCTGCAGAGATACTATTAAGGAAAAAAATAATTGTTGTGTCACTATTGTGATAATGGGCGCTAAACCTGTGAATGTGTTCTTGGTTTCAGTCATCATCTAATTGTGAAAGCCTACGATCGAAATAACGGAGACCCCAAATCTCTGACTGGAACATCGGTGGTAACTGTCGAGGTAACTGACGTCAACGACAACCCACCAGTCATAACTGATACATACGATTTCAGTATCCCAGAGAATCTTAGTCCAGGGAGCATCATTGTCACCATTGCAGCCTCCGATTTAGATGCAGACGACAACTCCAGACTCAGCTACTCTATAACACGCGGGTCAACTAACGATGATTTTATCATTGAAATAGACTCTGGCATGATACAAGTTAGTATATACTATTGCAGCTAGAATACAGTTCATTGAATATTGCACAATCAAGAGTAAACTTCATTAGCTTTAATCCAAAAGGCAAATGCAATGCTTTTCAAAAGTAAATCACAAAAAGGTGCGTATACACTCAGGCGCCGCATAGTAGGGGCGGGCGGCGGGTGACCATGGCCCCCTTTTTAATAACTAATAAAAACTAAATATTTTATTTATATAATTATTATTATTTTATTTTGTTTGCTAAATAAAAATATTTTCAGGCTCGGTGAAAAAATAGACGCCCAAATCCGGATTATTTTCGAAGTATGATGGGGTTTCTGTAGGAACACTGCTGACCGGTCACCTACTTTTCAGTGCCCTCTCTACCATCCGCCCCCCCCCCCCACACTCTCAAACACACTCCGCTAGCCCTGACACTATAACTTTATTGCAATTACATGAAAAATTTACTATAATAACAAGAACTAACGAGTTATTTCATTAACACATACTTACAAAATTTGACCCAGTCATTTCAGATACCTTGTCTTATGAAATTGCCATATCATTCCTAACAAAGACATTAATTATTTTATGATTTGATCTGAAAGGTTATTACCCAACATCTTTTGTTTAATAAAACAATTTACATGCAAATGACAATTTAATTTAAGACAATATTATTGTTTTACAAACTCAAAACAAGCACTTTCATGATACCCTATTGCTCCATCCTCCCCTTTTGTACCTCTGTTTAAAACAAAATCCACATGTTTTGCTTAATAAGGAAATTACTATTTCAGCTTGCAAATGTTCTAGACCGTGACACCACTAACAAATATTTTCTGGAAATCACAGTCACAGATAATGGAGCACCTACATTAAGTACAACAGTGACATGTTCTGTGACAATCCTTGACTTAAACGACAATGCACCAATCTTCAGTGCATCGTCATATAACTTTAATATCGATGAAAATGATCCGCCCAACACAGTTGTGGGTTCTCTTGTAGCTACTGATGCCGATACTGGAGTGAACAGTCAATTCACATTTGAGTTTGTGAATTTTTGGGTTGGTGATTCGAGCCATTTTCTGTTGAGTAGGGCATCAGGACAAATTACTAGCAATAATAACCTAGACAGAGAATCAATCAGTGTGTATGAAGTCTTATGCCGCGTGGTTGATGCTGGATCACCCGTTCTTTCATCAGAAGTGAACGTCACAATATACGTTAATGATCTCAATGACAATGACCCTCTCTTCAGTTCTACATTATACACTGGAACGGTCGCTGAGAACAGTGCTGTGGGAACAACCATACTCACCATGACTGTCACAGACGCTGACGATGGCGTTAATGGAGATATAACTCTATCCATCGATACATCATCAAGAGCAGGCAGAGAAGCAGACAATTTTCTAGCCATTAGTTCAAGAACAGGTGAGATGACCATCAAAACGACAATAGACAGAGAGGTCCATCCATCATTTGTATTGCAGGTAAGCATTTGACAAGCAACACGTTTGATTATAACATAGCATAAATGGCAACATTTGTTACCAATGAAGAGGGGAGAGCAGAGTAAATTTGTGTAAAACGAAAAGAAGAAAACCATAATATATATATGTTTAAATTATATACTTCATTTGCACTGTAATCTCATTATAGATTAACTATGTTTCGCTTCTGAGTGGAATTTAATACATCACGTTTTTGCAGGTGATAGCTGTTGACGGAGGAACAACGCCTCGTACTTCATCAACGTCTCTCTCAGTACACGTAGCAGATCTCAACGACAACACACCAGTATTTAATCCAACATTTTATAACACTGAAATCTCGTACACGGGGGAGTGCAACAACAGCATCACGACAGTGACGGCGACTGACGCGGATTCTGGCAGTAACAGTCAGGTGGACTACTACCTAATACAGAGCACATACCAATACCTGTTCTCTATTGACTCCTCAGGTATTTATATTCTTCACATAATCACCACTTAGGTCATTTCGACAATTTTAGTTATCATGTATTACTAACTCTACAGCTACATTATATTGCTTTGAATACTTCGAAATGAACTGATTCTTGATTTCAATTCCAGATAACTTGGATTGATTTGTATGAATTTATTCAATCATTATATATTCTCGTCATTTTGGACAAGTTAGTATACACGGCACAGTTCAGAAAATTACTTGAGGTTGTGTTATAACATTTTAACAAACAATTTAACATGCCGATGATCGTTATTTTGTATTCGAACACATTAAAAGTTATTTGTAAATTTTATCGCTTCTGTATGTTTTATCCTGTCCAGGAGTCTTTTGGCTGCAGGAAACGGCATCTGTGAATTCAACTTACATCATGAAAATTGGAGCACGGGACAACGGTAAACCTGCAAGAGCTGTCACAAACCAGGCTACCATCAGAATTGACACGTTTGACCCGACTAAAATCATCATTTCGTTCCGCCTCAACATCAGCAAGTTTGACTTCCAGATGAAGCAGACGATATTTTTGGAAGGAATCCAAAAGATCATTAGAGCCAAGTTTCCAAACGCTCTAGTTCGTCTGTGGTGTGTCGGAGAACGACCTGAGGCAGCCAGCACGAATACTGGCAGACGACGTTTACTGCAGTCCAGGTCAGTTGTCAACATAATTCCATGAAAACATTCGCAAAACAGTTTTCTTAATTACCAAAATGACTTTTACGGAAGCCTGGTAATGATTGTATTTAGGACATTCATGATGTGAAAGGGTTAATGGGTGTACTTACAATGGACGCCACCGGTAGAGTATCATATCCATACCCTTGTTGAACACGTGATTCAACTCCTCATCATTTTACTTATATTTCTCTTAGATTCAGACTTGTGTAGATAAAACGTTTTGCATAAGAAAACACATCGTTTCTGATTTATAAAGATTCTATATGTTTCCTGAACTGACGGAAGCTCAAACGTGTCTGTATAATATTATTCTGTACATGTATCTTTATTGCCTGTCCCCTCCCCATCCATGGCAATTTAGATTTTTATCAATATCTGATGTTAGTTATATTATATAATATAGTTTTATTTTGTTTTATTTTACTTAACGACACTACCAGAGCACATTGATTTATTAATCATCGTTTATTAGAGGTCAAATATGTAGTAAATTTGACACCTAATCAGTCAGAGTCAGCCTCCGACAGATTGTGTAATACACCATATATAATACTTGATATACTAGTATTACGCATCACATCTCTGACTAGCATCCAAATTCATAATTATGTCGCTGATCACATCCCCACCCACTACAATGCCGTTAGCATTTAATATGGTAATCCCTACCTTACACAAATGCTTGTCCAGTAGACAACATTTCATTGTATGAGTTTACTCGTATTTCAGCCCTTCTGCTACCATCCACGTGTACACATTGTCAGATGAGACAACAGAGTCAGCAGCCAACATCAACCAGACGAAGATGATCCTCCCGTCCAAGGAAATACTGACGTTCTTTACAACAGACTCATACGGTTCTCCATCCTCTACTGTCACAGGTGATTTTAATGGCATTAACACTTACACAGACACACACACACACACACACACACACACACACACACACACACACACACACACACACACACACACACACAAACACACACACATAGCAGGGGCGTCTACCCTGGGGGAATGGGAGGGATGCCTATATAATTAACCCCTCCAGTTTTTGCTTCGAAAAATTGAAATTAAAATTTCTAGTATTTCTCTTTGTGATATCAATGTGTGAATTTTGCTAAATGTCAAAATGCCGGTAAAGGCATTTCAAAAACCTTGGATTAAATCAAATTTAGGGGGGTGCATGCCTTTATCGAACCCCCGAGCCCATCCCCGCACTTTCATGAAACGATTGTCCTCCTTGCACACACACAAAACATTCTTTCTTTTGAAGTACGACGTGTTTGACACATTGACACATAGCTTCTAATTCACCAACACTCTTTGGTCTTTCATACTATTTTCTCTCTCTTGCTGTCTGTGTGTCTGTCTGTCTGTCTGTCTCTCCCCCTGTTTGTCTCTCTCTAACTGACTCTCTCTGTGTGTGTGTGTGTGTGTGTGTGTCTGTCTCTCTCTTACTGTCTCTCTGTGTGTGTGTGTGTGTGTGTGTGTCTTTGTCTGTCTGTCTCTCTCTCTCTCACTGTTTCTCTCTCTGTCGCTGTCTCTCTCTCTATATATATATATATATATCTCTATCAGTCTCTCTCTCTCTGTGTGTGTGTGTGTGTGTGTCTGTCTCTCTCTTACTGTCTCTCTCTGTGTGTGTGTCTTTGTCTGTCTGTCTCTCTGTCATTGTTTCTCTCTCTGTCTCTGTCTGTCTCTCTCTATATATCTCTCTCTATCAGTCTCTCTCTCTCTCTCTCTCTCTCTCTCTCTCTCTCTCTCTCTCTCTCTCTCTCTCTCTCTCTCTCTCTCTCT
>JAULBS010146164.1:0-12416 GCA_032355785.1 Symmetromphalus regularis | reverse complement strand
AGGACATTGGACCCGGGGGAGGCGGGTCCGAACCAAATTGGATGTGGACCCGTATAAAAAATACTTCACCTCACCTCTCATATTCCAAAACTCAATTCATGAGATATGCTGCTTAACATGACCTCTAGAGTTCAACACCTGCAATTAAGAAAATGTCTACAGCAAAATAAATGATGTGGAGAAATAGTGTCCACAGCATTTTCCACGGGAATTTTGGCATAAAGTACACTTTATTTTTAATAATAAGAGAAAAAAACACACATTGAAAAAAACATTAGTCCACAGTAAAAAACAGTGCCGCAGAAAATGAAAAACGAACTAAATGGCAATTTCAGGGGTTGCCTCTTGAGTTACAAACCAGTTTTCGACCCCAGGAATCATTCTTGATTTAGGCATGTTTCTGAATTAAACAGATGCTAATACATGTACCTGTATGTATACATATTTTTGAACTGGTGGGGATCAGTCGATATCCTGTCATCTCTGATTATCCTGACATGTTAATCGTTGCATGTATACCAGTCATTTATCATTCGTGTAAAAAAATAAGTGTTTTAATGATTCATTTAATTGTTACAACTACATGATTGTGAATTAAAAAAATGTGGTTTTATCTTGCCACACGGACACAGGGGCATGAACTTGGTGTCAGCTAGTGGAGTTGGATATATTGTATTTGCATTCAAGTCAATTGGATGTGTCTCAGCTTGTATTTATCACCACGAGCCTCATTGTGTTAGGTTAATGTGATCAAACTATTTGTTTAATGATGGGGAAAATGTGGCCTGTGGGCTTTTTCTGCTTTTACATGGATCTTTATACCTGGGCTGGTTGGTTGTCAGGTGAATCAACACAGTGGTATTGTTGTCTGAGTGATAATGAATTTAAAAAACTATCAATTTTGTTTAGCCAGATATTGGTCAGTTTCAGCCTTTACATGTTATCCCGGCACAGTGGTTAAGCTGTCTGTCTCATGGCTGGTAGGTAGTGGGATCAAATCTCAGTCGAGGCATGGGATTTTTAATCTTGATACCAGCTCCAATCCAGAGGGAGTGTACCACAAACGCACAATGGATAGGTGTAAGCCACATGCACTGAGCAGTGGTCAACAATTGGTTTATCAAAGGCTGTGTTCTGTCCTGTCTGTGGGAAAGTGCATATAACAGATCCCTTGCTGCTAATCAGAAGGAGTAGCCTATGTGGCAGTAGTGAGTTTCCTTTAAAAGACCCCGAGTCACAGAATACCATATGTCAAACACCTAATAGCCACTGAATAAACAATATGCTGGGGTGTCGTTAAGTAACCAATCCTTTCCTTTCCTTTACCTGTTTTATTCAATACAATTTTATAGTCTTGTTGGCTTATAGTGTGTACAGTTGTATGAGCTGTTAATCTTTAGTCTTGGTTGGTTGTACTTATTTCATACTTATATTCAATTAAGGTTCAAGCATGCTGTCCTGGGCACTCTGTCTGCTTCTTGCATTGTCTGTCCAAGACAGAGATTAGTGTTAGTAGGAGAGATGAAACCCACTGCCACCACACTAATGTGACTAATCTTACCAATATTGTTGTTGTTTTCTACTTATTTTTTTTGCTTACATCCAATTAAGATTCAAGCATGCTGTCCTGGGCACAACGCTCATCTTCTTGTCCTGTCTGTTTAGAACAGAGATTAGTTTGTAGGAGAGATGAACCACATTTAAAATAATTAGGAAGGGGCAGTAGGGTATTATTGTTTTTAGTTGTTTTATTTTGACAATCATCCAAAATGTCCATGAAAAATTGTGATGATCATATCACCACCTAACACTGCATAGTATGTGCATATTATGAGTTACTATGCAGTGGCGTTGGAACGAAATTCATATTGGGGGGGGGGGCGGGCTGCTAATACTAAGAAGCAACTGACGTTACCAAAAAATACAAGAATAACATTAAAATTTTAAATTATTGGGGCGGGCCTGCAGCCCCCTGACCCCCCCCTCCCTGGCTCCAACGCCCTTGCTATGTACATACAAAAATGTAACATGCATAATATTATAAAATCTTAATCTGTAAGAACATGTTAAAGTTCAGTCAATGTTTCCTACTTTTCTTTGAAGTGAATCAGTGCAAGATTATCATCAGTCAACCATTTATAAGATTGTATACCTGTACATGTACAGTTGTAGCTCTGTTAGAAACATACAGTGTGGAAAGAAAGAATAGTTTTAATAACACCCTAGCACATTCTTTATTCAATGGCTATTAGGCATCAGACATATAGTTATTAAAGGAAACCTACTACCATCACAGAGGCTACTCTTTCCAATTAGCAGCAAGGGATCTTTTATATTCACTTTCCCACAGACCGGACAGCTCATACCACAGCCTATGATAAACCAGTTATGGATCACTGGTTAGTGCAAGTAGTGAACACCTACCTTACGGAGCCTTGCAGAGCACTCACTCTGGGTTGGAGTTGGTATCAAGATTAAAAATCCCATGCCTCAACTGAGATTAGATCCCAGTACCAATCCGACTTGAGTCTGACAGCTTAACCACAGCACCCCCAGGGTCAGGTTGGAGTGTAGAGTGTTACGTGATATGAAAAGGACCAAACTCATTGTTTTAATGCATTTTTTCCCAGTGTATTTACTTATTGATTCACTGGCATGTTAAAGCTTCTTGTAAGCACTTGTGTGGATTAATGTCAATCAAACTCATTGTGAGACCACTTGTAAGACATTAAGTAGAATTGTTTCCCCTGTTTACCATTCTTTAACTTCTTAGGGTATTCATTAGAAATGTTTTGCTTTGTCACCAATCTTTTTATCTTCTTCAGGGCCTGTTTAGCCACATTGACGATGACGATTGTGGAAACAAAACAGTCAAAGTAGACATTAGGTAAGTACATGTAATACAGAACAGAACAGAACAGAATTTTATTACATTCATTTGAGGAATACATATACACATATAATATAACAAACTGTAATAATAAACAAAATAATAATTATGTACCATTAGAATTTTTTTCTCTTTTCCTGAAACTTTATCAGTATGGATAACTTGGAAACCAAAAATATTCTACTAAAATGTCTGTTCTAACATTTAAGCTACATTTTGATAAGTCTCAAATAAAATATTTTAAAAAATACCATAAAGTCAAATACGGGATGACCACAAGCCTGAAAATAAGTGGCTGGTCAAGGACATTGACCAGTACAGATTTGTAATTTTGGAAGATTTGACAGTCACAAAGTTAACTGTGTCGGTCATTTTGTTTTAACTTTTAGTATAAATTACATTCTGTATAAAGTTGGCTTGATGCAGCTTGTGCCTGTTGAATAAATTGTGAAGAATTAAATAGTAAAAAACATATACCATAAAAACTAAATTGTGTATTTTGATTAAATTGTTCATATTAAACTGTATGTCAAGAACATTTCCTTTAATGTCCGGCACAAATTGACTGATGTTGGACATTTTGACAGGCAGACCAAAAATAATTATTTCCATGCTTGGACCAATTATTAAAGAAAAAAAGTGTTTCACAGCACCATTAAACAGATGACAATGAATGTCAGATATTTGATAATTCTGACATTTAATCATCAAATGAAGCCTACCACCTTTTTCCATTAGCAAGGGATGTTTTATGGAACCTTCCCATAGACAGGACAGTACAAACAATGATCTTTGATTTATCATTTATGGGACACTGGTTCAAACAAGAACCAGTTATTAGAAGCACTGATTCTGTTTTAAGCAGTTGTTTATATGTCCAGACTTAAGTAAAAAAAAATTTGCAAGTCATTTCGTTTGGCAAACAAAAATACCTTATTGCCTGTAACAACTTCTGATAGTCAAAATCCATCTGGAAAGCCATGTTTTGATCACTCTATTACAATTTAAGATGGATGAGGTTTAAAATCATCTACCAAACCGGGATGATTGATTCTCATTTCAGCTAAATGAACTCCAAGCCACACTGAAATATGAACATGGGTACCGTACTAGAATGGTGAACACTCCTAATATTATAATGGCTAGTACACTAGTTCCATTATTTGTCATTATATTAACTTTACATACAAATAACATCAGATTTAATTTGTAATCTTTTAGTGAACATTCACAGGGCTCTCGATGACTCGGGAGCTCGAGTCAAATACGCGTGAAATCACGAAATTTATGTGCAGTGGCGAAGAGCCCACGTCATAGTGATGCACACTATTTTCTTGTTTTGACCCTTACTTTATAATAAAAATAATAATTATTATAAATAAATAAATAGGAAAGAAAGAAAAAAGGATATTTTCACACTTTCTCATTCTATTTTTGAAAGATTTCTTTTCAATTTACAATGTTTGTTACACTCAGAAAAACTAATTAAAATTACCCTGAAAAATTGGTAAAATTAAGCTCATGACCCTCAATTTTCTTTAAATGATTCCCAAAGAAGTGACCCATGAGTCACTGACCCCTAGATAAAAATATCCCTTCGAGAGCCCTGATTCACAATAGTATATAAATAAATGTATGTTTTCATTTTTTTTATATGTATATAGTTTTGATTAATTTTTTTTTTTTGTAGTTATCATGAAATCTACAATGAGAGAGTGAGAGATTTGTTGAACCAGACACCGGGACACAGTGAAAAATACACACTCAAAGTACGTGAACATCCCAAGGAAGGCCCATATGTACAAGGTGAGTTATGTTTGTCAGTATAGCAATGGTGTTTTTAATGTGATGAAAACATTAATCATCATCTTATTGTTAGGAGCTATGCAAGTCTGATCACTTCTTTTACATTTCACATTATGCAAATTGTAAACAGGATGTTAGACATGTCACACTTGGTTAGTAACAAAAATTAACCTAATTAGGCTCATATATTACATGTGAGGAGATGTTTTCATTATTTTATTTAAACTTTTTAGTGGAAATAACTAACCTCAATATAAGTAGCTATATAAATAAATGATATCTACTTTAGAGTTTAATTGATAACAGATGTATTCTCAAATGTTATTTAGATAAGTAAGTGTGAGATTAAATGTGACTGCGTCTGCTAATGTAGTTTAAACTGATCTCTTATGAAATGTCAATATTGAATATGTTCGGGCACCAGTTTATCAGAAATGTTAACAATATGTATGTATGTTTCTTAGCTTTCTGTTAATTATCATCTGTTTGTTATATTTTTATGATGAAATTATAGTTTGGCTACATTTTAATTGCCCAAAATACTTCAATAAATTTCTTTACATATGATTGTATAGGTGTTGTCACAAATATTGAAGTTTCTCTGAAATGAAACAGCTTTGTGCCAGAATAAGCAAAAAGTAAACAAAAATTCTATATTTTCAATCATACATGTACATCTTTCGATTTTGATTGTGACAAACGATTGAAAATAAACTCCTTGTAGTATAAATTATATCTTATGGAATTTATTTAGTATTATGGTATTTTGCTGGATTTCTGGTTTAAGTAAGTAATAAAATTAAATGCATTAGTACCCAGAAAAAAAGAAGAAGAATATTTTGGACTTAAAAACTCTCATGACCACTGGCCATTGAAAATGCAATAAAAATATTTGGTTATTTTTCCTCATCTGTATCTTTTCTCACAGACCACTGTATTTGTGTTTTTATACATTTTCTATAACTTGAACTTGCAGGTTTGACAAAGCATTTTGCCAAAGATATCCATGACTTTCAAACACTTATAGATAGAGGAAATGAAAACAGGTGAGTACTCCTTCTTAACCTCTTTGAAAACGCTTTTTTACAAGCTCCCTTACTGTTTGAAGCAACTGTATCCACACATCTCAAAAAGAAAAGTGGGATGCATTTTTTAAATTTCATTAAAAAATATTGGGAAAATATTTGCCAAAACTCATAAAAAAAATTATAGTTATAATAATGCAAATATTTTGGCACCAAAACATACAAAATTAACAAATTGTTCAACACTCACAGATTGCAATTAAACAAAATTTATAATTTTTATTATCTTGCCTCTATGAAAAATTCTTTAATTCTATTGGTTGTTTGCTTATACCCCAGTTGGCAGAGCCAATTTTTCTTATACTACATCTGTAATTTTCACCAATTTACTGAGAGCCTGTTCCGAATGTGGATATCATTGTTCTTTATTATTATTTATTTATTACATTCATTTTTGGTTTTAAAAAATTGGGTTTTAATTTAATATGTTTCAGACAATTTTGTGTTACAAACATTTGCAGTTAAAAATTGTTTTATCAATGGAACTATATTTTGTCGCTTTTCAAGTGACTTCTTTTATGTCCGCATGGTATGGATTTGTTAATAAATTGTTAATCGTTATTCTCTTGCATTTCTTTGATTAATTAACTGCATAGTTTAACATATCAACAAGATAAATTCATTGTAGAAGTTTCCCTCGGGGTAAAAAGCTTTTTATGTACCCCTCATGATGCTTCTACAACTAACATTATAATAGCACTATATTATAATTATACCGAGTATTGTTTAATTAATATTTTATTCATGTTTTGGTATTGTTTCAGGACAACTGCAGCAACTCATATGCATGAACATAGTAGTAGAAGCCATGCTATTGTTACACTGGTTTATACTCAGGTATGTGTTTGACTTTATGAAGGCAGTTCTGTCAGTATTTTGTGGTAAAATTTATGGTCTGTTATACATTTCATTTTTAAAACCAAAACCATGACCTTTTTTTATCAAGGTTATTAAAACATAATTACAGAGCACTCAAACTACAAAGCAAGGTAAACAGTATTGCTCAGTAGCAAGTTAGGTATTTAATTTATTACACATTGTCAGTTTTATCTTTAGAAAATAAATTAAATAAAATATGTATATATATCAGTATATTATTTAATTCTTCCAGACCTAAATTAAATGTTAAGAAGTAGTTTTGATTTTATTACTTAAGATACAATGTACTGTATGCTATTGTAATTAATATTTAACATCTCTCATCATTCCCTGTTTACAATGATTTAAAATTTGGTTATAAAATTTTCACTTTACCAGTGAATAAACTAACTAATATTTGAACAACTTTACTCAGGACCATTACAGTTTAACAACAAAAATAGCATGCCGTTTTGTTTTTCTTTCTCATTTTATTTATTTTGTGTTAAACATAGTAGTTTGTAAAGATCATAAATTCAATGCTACATTCAGTTTTCTTGTTAATATTTACAAACTCCAGTCAATTTACTACCACCTGCCACAAGGTCCACAGTGGGTTTCATAGGTGTGTTTACATAACTGTTATATGCCATGTTATTGTGATTGTTGTCACTGTGTTGACATTCCTTTGATCAGAGAGTCACTAATATAAACATCTATTGATCAAGCCCATGCTTATAAAACATTAATGTCTGGTCTCAGTGTTTAAAGTTTAAAGTCTAGACTTGAGAGTCATGTTTGTCATGTTAGCCTGCAGTTAACAGTAGAGCTTTATAATGAATTCATTTACTATTTTCATACTTTAATTATATAATGAACCTCTGTGGTCCATTGGTAGGACATCGGACTCTCAAGCTGAAGACAATGGTTCAAAACCCATTAGAGGATGGCTCACATTTGACTACTTGTCATTATTACCAAATGTTTGACACCCAGTAGACAATGATTAACAAATCAATGTGCTCTAACTAGTGTTGTTAAAAAAACAAAAAAACTTTTTTTTTTTTTTAATTATGTATATATGCAGGGGAAAATTAGCAACAACTTAACCACCATTATTTGAATGGACTACTAATCGGTGATATAAAAAAAATCACTTTTTCTTGTTAAAACTTCCTCTTAAGTTAACCTATTCTTTTTCTGTGTTCCGGGATGTGATTCAGGTTTGTAGGATCTTTAGAAAAAAGGATCGGGTAAAGTAGTGGTAAAGATTGTAGAATCGGGTAAAGATCCTGTGATGCTCAGTTTTGCTCAACACATTTTATACACCCGTAAAAATTACCCCCTACCTTCCTTTGAAAATCTGTCCTATATTACTGTGGTTAAACAAACAATTCTTAAGTTATCTTATCCTCTCAAGTCTACAGGAAGAAGTAATTTCTCTCTGTACTGTTTCATAACATTTGCATAATCCATATATGTTACAAACATTTGAATAAAAGTTCTGATTAGTAAAAGTTATTCACTTTAAATTTTACTTGTGTTGGTTGGTTGTATTTGTTTTTATGCTTATATCCAATTAAGGTTCATACATGTACTGTCCTGGGCACACATCTCGTCTTCGTGTGCTGTCTGTCTAGGACAGAGGTTAGTGTTATTAGGAGAGACAAAACCTGCTGTCGCCACACTAATGTGGCTACTCTTATCGATATGCAGCAATGTATCATCTATATGCACTATCCCACAGACAGGATCGCAAATGCCACGGCCTTTGATGCACCAGTTGTAGACCACTGGTTGGTGTAAGTGGTATACACCTACCCACTGAGCCTTGAGGAGCACTCACTCTGGATTGGACTCTGGATTGGACTCAGTACTGAGATTAAAAATCCCATGCCTCAACTGAGATTTGATCCCAGTACCTACCAGCCACACCTCTGATAGCTTAACAAATGCACTACCATGGTCAGTTAACCCATGTTGATCCCTGCTCTAAATACATGTAGATGATTTACAGTATTGTCATAATTAATACGGGTGCATGTCTAAGAGATGCTGATGGGTCAGGCTATTCATGGTTTGTTAATTGCAAACATTCTCTAAGACTTTGCTGTCATCACTAATTCCCAGCATGATAGACTCCACCATGCGTCTGCACATCTGTTTCTCCACACTGCATGTCCAGCCATCATCAAACCACAGCAGAAGAGAGAGTTAATCTGGACAACATAAACAAAACTTTTCTTTCAAGTACTTTTTAATGCAACAAACTCTGTCAGTTTACCATTAATGTTGTGCTTGGCATCAGTACAGGTGCAAGTCTTTCTTTGTCCTCTGTGTATTCAAGCATTTTAGGCCATATCAGATGTACATGTACAAATTGTTTCTTGAATGTTTAACCTAATATAGGTACAGTCAAATACTTTTATAATGAACAGCAAGGGATTGGGGACAGTGGTTTGTTGTAACCGTTGTTCGTTGTACACATTTGGAGAAAATAACTTAATTCAGTATGCATGATTTGTTGTAAAAGTAAAAAATTTATGATAAATCATAAGTGAAAAAATGGGACTTTACGACCAGTTTGTTCTAACCAGTAGTTTGTTATAAGCAAGTTAGTTCTAAAACTATTTGACTGTGCATTGTAATTGTGCTTACATTGGATATAAGTTTTTGATGTAAATTAGCCAATTATTATTTCATTGTATAAAAAGTCTAGATGTGGTCAGTACAAAATACATTATGTATGGTACAGTTTTATCAACTGTTTTAGGTTTGAGGGTGCTATAACCTATTATGATAACTTTATTTTAAAATGTGTAAAATAATGAAAATTAAGACAATCATGCCAATGCTTTATTTTATCAGAATCACCATTACAATGTGATTTTAATCTTTATGACTAAATAAAAGCAAGTGCTTTTGAAAAAAGAATTTGAATGTGTTGCTTTTTTAAAACAATTTTGCCAATACATTGCCTTCTAGTATCTGGTTGCTAGATGATGATATGTTCATAATCCAGAAAAATCTTTTAATTTTAAATCACGTTAAAATTTATTTTCAAATTCTAACATTAAGAAGTGAAACCATGACCAAATTTACCAGTGGTAGAATGTCGGACTCTCAAGCTAATGACAGTGGTTCAAAACCCATTGGAGGCTGACTCACATTTGACTATGTATCAAAATAACTAAATGTTTGACATCCAATAGCCAATGAATAATAATCAATGGTATCATTAAACAAAACAAACCTTTTAATATCTGAGAAACTAGAGTCAAATGCAAAAATGTAAGATAGACCTAAGTGCAACTGTTGACACTTCTATCTAAAAACAAAACTTCTGCTTCACACTTCTTGAAAAGTAAAGATAAAAAAAATTTCTTAATCAAGGCACAAAATAACTGGTGTCGCATCGAAATTTGCGATGGAAAAAAAACCGAACTGCGAGTCAAAATTATCTGTTCAAAGCAAAATGCAAAACAGCACTTTTTCTCTGAACCAATTCTACCTGATACACATCTGTCGATGTCAAAGCATCTCACACACATATTCCGATGCATAATCCCTGATCTTCAATACTATTTTATTGGCACCCGCCTGCCGCCATTAGAGTTCAGTAATGCTTGCTAGAAGTAGGCCACGAATTGTTGGAAATTATTGCTACACATTTTACCAAAATTACTAATCATTTTTTTAACATTGGTTAACAATTTGCTAGTTATGTGACAAAATTATTTTGTACCTTGCTTAATGTATATAAATTACAAAATTGAAAAAAGATGTGGGATATTTCTATTTTTATAGAACTTCAGTACAACATACTGGTATCATGATGATGGTGTTAACTCTGGGAAACTAATTATAATTTTAGTGGCTATCTTACATGTATCTAAGTGTGGATTCTTGCGGCTTGTTTTTATAATTAACCTGTAATGGTCTGCCAGCAGGTGTGGGAAGGAATCTGTCAGAGGTTTCAACCTTGAAGAATGTGCATGATGGGAGACTGTAATTATTCAGCAAAGTCCTATCTATTATTTAATGATTAATATTGCAGTCATTATTTTGCTGTTTGATTATTTAATTGAATATTCATAGTCATTAATTTTGATTGTTGTAAAATTGGTTGTTAAATGGTAAAGTTCATGTACTTCGTGTAACAGCTCTTTATTATATAACACTATAAGAGTAATCCCTGAAATTGCCAGCGACAATCAGCAATGCCGTGGAGATTGCTGCAGAGTTTTTCATTCTCCATGGCACTTTTTTTGTCGTAGATTATTATTTATTTTTTCAAGGTATACTTTTTTTTAATTATTAAAAATAAAGTATACATTATGCTGAAGTTGCCATGGAAATGCCATGGACACTATTTCTCCACAGCATTTATTTTGCTGTGGACATTTTCTTAATTTCAGGGGTTTCAATAGTACCTCATTTTCTGTGCAGCAGTTTATTCTTGTCTCTTTCTTTTTATCTCTGAAATTTGTTTGTGTATTTTTGCCAATGTCTCAATGAAGTCGGGAGACAAGATGTGGGTATCACATTTTTGCTGGTTGGAATCATTTTTTTTTAAGCTCATGTTAATGAGCCTCGGTGGTCCAGTGTAAGACATTGGTCTATCAAGCTGAAAACTATGGTTCAGAACTCGTCAGAGGCTGACTCACAATTTAAATTATGTGTCAAAATTACCCAGTGTTTGACATTCAATAGCCAATGATTAATAAATCAATGTGTTCTAGTGTTGTCATTAAAAGAAAAAAATAGAAAGGTAACTGTCATTTATTTCTTAAACCAGATGACACAAATTCTGGAATTAGATAACTACACCATTTAGGAAGAGGTGTGTGAGTGTGGTAATATCACAAGTTGAGCATGTTTTTGCTGACAATGGACCATGACTGTGACCACCCAATGAAATAAATATACTTTCTTTTTTTGTTCAGTTTATATTTGAAAATCTAACACTCCCAGAGCTAATAGATGCATTCCTGCTGCTTGTTGCCTGTAGTTCTGAACACTTTCTACTCTTGTTTTCTTTGTTGGGAATTTCATTTCTTCATATTCTTCATGAGTTGTTAATTAGTGTCTTCTAAATTCCTCTTGAACTTGTCACTGGTATCTTGTTCTTGTTTCTCTGAGTTCTTTGTTTGTGGAACTGTTTAACATATTGCATGTGTTATCTTCCGCATATCTGTTTCTGCAATTCCTCAGGGCTTGGATCTCCCCAAACAGAGCCAGATTAACCCTGCCAGCTGGACACAACATCTGCCTAATGTTGCTCTGCCCAGTTAACTCTATCAGTGTCAAGTTGCTGCAGTAAGCAAAACACTGCATGGAGTGGCAGGGCAGTGGAAAGCACATGAGTTTTATTTATCATGGAAACAGCATGTCTTCATATAATGGCATCTTTTATCTCCAATTGGATCTATCGTTAAAGGCACATACTGGTCTTAAAACACACATAGCTTCTTTGATTACATATTGAAAATCTTTTGTGGTCACTATTTAGAAAACATAGAGTTATATGCAGTAGTAATGTAATATTGACAGTATGGTAAATACACTTGATTTAGATATGTCAATTATGGTTTGAAATGGCATACAATGAACTCTTTTCTCAACAAGTTCCCATCCAATCCAGAAATCTGTTTATAATCTATGTGTGTGTGTATGTGTGTGTGTGTGTGTGTGTATATATATATATATATATATATCTATATATATATATATATGTTTGTATGTGTATATATATATATATCTATATATATATATAT